>VCAZ01000472.1:0-12500 GCA_005784505.1 Bagarius yarrelli
CTCTCTCGCTCTCTCTCTCTCGATTCTCTCTAGCTTATCTGCTTTCTCTCGTTTCTCTCTCTCTCTCTCTTTCTCTCTCTTTCTCTCTATCTTTCTGTTTGTATGTCTGTCTCTTTCTCTCTCTCACTTTCGTATCTTTCTGTGTATCTCTCTTTGTCTCTCTCTGCTCTCTCTCTCTCTCTCTCTCTCTCCGCTCATGAATTAATAGAATTGTGTTGATCATGTGAATAGAGGCTCCACCCCTCGGAGCAGAAAAGAATCCAGCTCAGCATGGTGGAGTTTGTGCCTATGGAAATCGGCGCCTCCTCAGCCCTCGGGAGGAATGGAGCGAGCAGTAGCTACGGGACTGGAGGAGATCTGCTCTGTCAGTCGGCCGCAGCTTGACTGCAGAATCCAGATGAAAACCTCACTCCTCTTTCCTCCCTCCTTCTGCTCCACATCCTCTCCTATCACGCTCAGGCTGCTGTTTATCAGGCGTTATTGTTGTCTTTTCAGTATGAGTTCGCGGCTGCAAATCGTGTCGGTTTCCTCTCCTGCTGAGTAGGAAAGCCCCGCGCTAGCAGCGCAGACGATCAGAAAGAGCTGTGATTCCTGCGCGTGAGTCATCGCGCTGGGGAACAGTGCATTCTTATGGAGTTATAGAGAGGCGCAGACGAAGAGAGAGAGAGAAACAGACAGAGAGAGAGAGAGAGAGAGAACAGGTGAGAAAAGGGCAGCATTTGTGTCTCCTCACATCTGTGTGTGTGTGTGAGTGTGAGATTGTTATCGTACAAAATCTCTCTAGCCCCTCTGAAGGAAAGCTCTTTCTTTCCTTTTTTGTTTCTTCTTTAGGGCACTTAAAATTTTGGCACCAACTTTGAAAACATTGCGAAGTGAACATTATTCCATCACATTCTTTTTATTCGCCTCCATCTGGTTTCTTGCTGACCTACTATTTTCGGCCTCGGCCCCTCCCGTGTGTTCTGCACTCCATTCTTTGGTTCTTCTTATGGGGCAGTGGCTGGAGTTCCAGCGTAAATATGGCAGGGTATAACAGCTGGGGCAGATGGCGGGTCCACCGGTTTCCCGGGACGATGTTGCTGCTCCTCCTGGTTTTTTTTTCAGTCAGAGAAATGACTCTGTAACCTCACTGAGCAGGAAAGCTCATCTGGAACTGAAAAAACAAACGGCTGCAAAAAACACTCGCAGTGCTTCAGCGTGCCCTCGCTCGTCCCATCTCGACCCTGTTTGTGTGGTCTTTATCTGTGAACGAGGCACTGGTCCCGGCCGCGCGATGGAAAACTCAAGAGACGCGCTGTTCGGGTTCTCACCCTTCGCAGTAAGTGAGCACATCTCTGAGGGCTTTAGGGAGTTTTTGCCTGCAGACAATGGTGCATTTATGAATGGACAGACTAGACTGCACCCAGACAGGGGACGATCCAGAACACACACATACACACACACACACACACACTCTTCTCTCTTTCCAAGCGTGAATGCTGTTTAGATAAGTCAGAGAAAGGAAACTCTTTTCTGGCATAGAGCATGCCTGAGCATGCTCTAGAGCCACAGAACACACATTTACACACACGCCTCACTGGCTCAACGGTTTTCCTCTCTCAGGTTCTCTCCTGATTCTCCTGTACTGAGCGGACGCGAAGTGGGTGATAATGTTGTGGGTCTAGAGCTCAGCTAGTTCTAAACACATTGTCACCCCCACGTCTCCCAAAATTTCTCCACATTTATTCTAATGTATGTGTGTGTGTGTGTTAAAGAACTGCAATGATTACACATAGGGTTATATCACTTTGAAGCTCTTTTTTTTTCTGAGTGGAAGGGTGTGAGAAAGAGTGACGCGTTTGATCTAGGACGAGAGGAAGTGGAGAAACATGCCCAGAATAAGTCCGCATGGTAGTGTGTTTATGGTAGTGTGTTTATGGTGTGTTTTATGGTAGTGTGTTTATGGCAGCAGTGTGTTTATGGCAGCAGTGTGTTTATGGCAAGCAGTGCTGAGCTATGGCATCAGCGTTTGTGTTTATGGCGTAGGCGTGTAATTTGACCACAGTGTGTTTTATGGCAGGCAGTGTTATGTGTTTATGGCCAGCAGTGTGATTTGCCTATAGGTGTTATGGCAGCAGTTGGTGTTTTAGGGCAGCAAGTATTATTCTAGCCGTATGTTTATGAGTAGTGTGAGCTTTATATGGCACATGTGTTTATGGCAGCAGCGGCTGAATTATGGCCAGAAGTACCTTGCCGCGCTCCATATGTGGTTTAAGGGCAGCGGTGTGTTTATGGTAGTTTGCGTATGGCAGTGTGTTTTTGGCAGCACAGTGGTGAGTTCTTCAGGGTGTTCTATGGCAGCAATGTGGTTATGGCAGCAGTGTGATTATGCAGCAGTGTGTTTAGGCAGCAGTGTGTTTATGGCAGCAGTGTTTATGGCAGCAGTGTGTTGAGCTGTGTTGGCAGCAGTGTGTTTATGGTAGTTGCTTATTATGGTTTATCAGTGTGATTTTGCAGTGTGTTTATGGCAGCAGTGTGTTTATGGCAGCAGCAGTTGTTTGTTGTGTAACTATGGCCAGTGTTCATTCGTTTATGCACAGCGGTGTGATATTAGGGCAGTGGGTTTATTGAAGCGGTGTGATTCTATTGGCAGTGTGGTTATGGCAGCAGTGTATTGGGTAAATATGGCGTGTTCTGTGTTTATTGGCAGCGGGTGGTGTTTTCAGTAGTGATATGGGCAGTGTGTTTTATTGGAAGCAGAGCAGTGTGATATGGCAGCAGTGTGTTTATGGCAGCAGTGTATATCGGAAGCAGTGTGATTATGCAGCAGTGTGTTGTACTATGCAGCAGTGGTTTTCTTATCTATACAGCGTGTCTCGAATCAACACCTCCAATATGCTGGAAATAGGAGGTGAATTCCAGGTCAGGGCAGGACCTTGCCGGCATGGTGCAGGACATGTGTCTGGACTGCTGAACATCAAAAAACTAAACATCTAAACTACTGAATATATAAACTATATATATATAAAAATCTGCCTCATCATCACATGATGTTTCCCGAAACTTACGAAGAGCTTACCTCATCATGCACAGCTGTGTGTTTACTTACACAATTATAATGTATTATACACACACACACCATGGGTATAACACTTTTGATAAAATATCTAATCATGTTCCGTAAACTAAGGTGTCTGTGGGACTTTGTTTGTGGACGTTGCTAAACAATCACAGCGACGTGTGTGTGTGTGTGTTATTCTCCATTTAATAAAAAAGTCCACTGGGATTTCTGCAGTGGAAATATTTGAAAGCTGACGTGTGCAAGTTATGTGTGTGTGTATGAATGAGTGAGTGTGTTTGTACGTGAGCAGCTGAGTGACTGGATGTGTTTAGAGTTGAGTACAGTGAAATGCCCAGTGGTGAATAGCTGCATTACACACACACACACACACTCACTTACTCATCTCACTCTCTCACTCTCGCGCTCACTTACTCGCTCAATCATTACCTGCTCAATCACACACTAAATATTACTCACTCATTCACTCACTAACTCACTACTAGTCACAACTTCTTTACTCACTCACCACTAACCCACCACTCACTCATTTACTGCTTATTCACTATTAGTACCAGCTCACCACTCACTCGCGCACAATGCACACTTTCTCTCTCTCTCTCTCTCTCTCTCTCTCTGATCTTAGTTCTGTCTGTCGTCTCTTAAATGTCTGGGCCAAGGCGAGGACTGCAGTTTTCCAAGTGAATAGTGGACCATTTCAAGAATAAGCCTCATGTTTGTGTGTGTCTGTGTGTGTGTGTGTGTGTGTGTGTGTGTGTCTGTGTGGTGTGTGTGTGTGTGTGTGTGTGTGTGTGCGTGTGTGTGTGAGTTTTGCTTCTCCTTTTCTGTGATTATGGTGTGTGTATCCAGGTTTGTATAACTGCTGGTTATCTGTCTGTCTGTTTGTCTGTCTGTCTGTCTGTCTGTCTGTCTGTTTGTCTGTCTGTCGTAATACTTTACATATTTACGTAACATAACTTTTTTTCAGCATTTGGCAGATGTTCTTATCAAGAGCGACTTACATTTATCTATTTTATACAACTGAGCAATTAGGGGTTAAGGGCCTCACTCAGGGACCCAACAGTGGTGGTTTTATGTTTCTTCACTGATCTCTAAAATTCTACACAAAAACACATCTTCCGAAAAAGTTTTTCACTGCTTGCTGGTTTCGGAGTTTCATAAGTTCTGATCTTTAAATCACGGTTTCAGAGTTCTAGATAAAATGTCTTCACTTCTTTTCTGTGTTAGACTGGCAGCTTGATGGGGACTCACTCTCCACCTCCCCATAAACAATACACACACACAGTGAGTGGTGGTTTGAGGATCCTCGGGCCCTTAAAGAGGGAGAAAAGTGCTCCTTGGAGGGAGCACAAAGAGCTGCTTGTTCTGAGAGGAGGCCCCCTGCTTCCCTGGGCCCCTGGGGCAGGGCGCTTCACATCTCTCCCGTGTCTGTCTCAAACACTCACCTCCTCTCCACTCCTCTTTGTTGGTCTTGCTCTCTGTTTGTATTTGGGAGTGTGTTCATGGGAGTGTCTCACTGTCTCTGTCTCTCTCTCTTTGTGCCCCTCCCCCTCTGAGACGGCAGGAATGTCTCTATTTGCCCAGTGTTTTGGTGTAGAGCTGCTGAGAACTTGTTTCTTTGTCTGAAAGGCCTCTGTTCATACAGAAGACACCGCTGCAGCTGTCTGGGGGAGCACCAGGACCAGGACCAGGCAGGAGCAGGGGCAGGGGCAGGGGCAGGACCTTAGGGTGGTGGGGGCTCCTGTAAGCGTTACCTAAACCACACAGAACAATCTGAAAGGCTTTTGTTGTGCTCTGGAGTGTGACTGTTATTTTAAAGCAGTGGTGCAGCACACTGGTGTGTCTATGAGCTCGAACCGCATGCACGCCTGTGTACATACGGCTCTCGTCTCCACCCGGAGAGGACATGAACACAAACATGCCTTTAATCTAAGAACCACGTTGGGACCTCCGGGGCTGAATGGCAGGGACCAGATCGGGCCACGCTGTAATGGAGTGGAGATAAAACTTTTGTGAAGGTCGGTGGTAGCCGTGTGATTTACAGGCGCTGAGTGATGAGCTCATGAGGAAGGGGCCCACAAATGACTCTAGCAGCTGCTGAAACAGATTCAGTAACTTTACAATGAGAGAAACGGCTGCAGAAAAGAGAAAACAGCCCTCTGAGTTAGAGCCACCCGGGACAACAAACAACATGAGGATGAAGATATGAAGGTGGTGCTGGTGATGTGTGCAGACACTGGAAAGGGTTCAGTAAGGTTGTGTCTCGCAAGAGTCGTCACAGAGCTGAGCTTGTGTTGAGCAGTGTAAATACAGCAGCAGTACCCCCTGCCCTCTCCCTCCCCCTGCCCCCCTGCCTTCCTGCTTGATCCCCTCGAACCTGGTGGCTGTGTTTCAGATTGAAAAGCTGAACACAATGAGGCCGTGTGTTTGTGTAACTCTGAGCCACTGTATCAGTTACGGCTCTGCTGAAAGTCCTCACTGGGGTAAAACAGAGAGACAGGTAGGCAGGTAGACAGGTATACCTCCGGGGTAGATTAGGAGATATGTACAGCGGGTGTGGCATCATTCCATCAAAGGGTTGATTAGAGGCAGGTTGTCATGATAACGTAACCTTTACTGACAGGTGGAATTAACAGGATGGAATTGATATCGTTTGCTAGCAGTTAGCTAAGCAGTTTGCTAGTTTAGCTAACACTGGCGTTATAAGGCTGTGGGGCAGGAGGGAGGCGGCTTCTCAAAGCGGCTTCCTATTTGCATATGTGTGTATGTTAATATTCTAATGAGACTGAAATAAAAGATCCTTTGTCTGTTGTAGACATTTTTAGGTTATATGGAAAGAATGACATATCTCTTTTTACAGAGGCGGGACTACAAACATAATGCTGTATCACTATTGGACATATTCCGTCCCGGGTCCTTGACTGATGTGTCTTTTTCCTCTCAGGTCCTGCTGAAGTTCCCATGATGTCACCAAATGGCTCCATCCCACCCATTCATGTTCCTCCAGGATACATTCTCCCAGGTAACCCCAGAGTAATCATCCGCAATACACACACAACACACACACACACACAACGGGGGCTTTGTCAGGCTGCAGTGAGGTGTACAAGGTCAGCAGCAGTTGCATTTCAGCTGAAAGGTCAGAAAAGGTTGAGTGTGAGACAGAATATAACAGAGTGAAACTTCTACAGGACAGAAGTTTCACTCTGTTATATTCTGTCTCACACTCAACCTTTTCTGACCTTTCAGCGGTCAGGAGACAGAGAGAGAGACAGGCAGAGAGAGAAAGACAGAAAGAGAGAGACAGAGCAAAGACCCGGCAGAGTAGAGGAGAGAGAGAGACAGAGGCAAAGAGAGAAAGAGAGAGGACAGACATAGAGGAGAGAAAAAGAGAAAAAGAGACAGGCAAAGAGAGAGTCAGGCAGAGAGAGAGACAGAGAGAGAGAGAGAGAGGAGATAGAGAGACAGACAGGCAAAGAGAGAAAGAGAGAGAGACAGACAGTGAGAGAGAGAGAAAAGAGCAGGCAAAGAGAGAGTCAGGCAGAGAGAGAGACCAGAGAGAGAGAGAGAAAGAGAGAGAGAGATAGAGAGACAGACAGGCAAAGAGAGAAAGAGAGAGAGACAGACAGAGAAAGAGAGAAAAAGAGACAGGCAGAGAGAGAGAGAGAGACAGAGACAGAAAGTACAGACACTCAACCTTTTCTGACCTTTCAGCTGTCAGGAGACAGAGAGAAGAGACAGGCAGAGAGAGAGACAGAGAGAGAGAGAGAAGAAAGAGACAGGCAGAGAGATAGAGAGACAGACAGCAAAGAGAAGAAAGAGAGAGAGACAGCAGAGAGAGAGAGAGAGAGAGACAGACAGGCAGAAAAAGAGAGAGAGAGACAGACAGACAGGCAGAAAAAGAAGAGCGATTAGAGACTAGATTAGAACGACTGACCCTAAAAAAAGTGACTCTATTAATGTTTTATTGAATAAAACATTTTCTCACACATATTATAAATACTTTTAATTTGTGTGTGTGTGTGTGTGTGTGTGTGTTGTGTATGTGTGCAGGTTCTTGAGGACAACACAGGGGTCCGGCGTGTTGTGGTCACACCTCACTCAGAATGTTATCCCCCCAGTTACTCTCCTGCGCTCTCACCTACCCACCACCTGCCCCCACCCTACATAACACACCCTCACTTTATCCCCGCCTCTCACACAGCGTACTACCCCCCTGCCAGCCCTGGGGGACGTGCCCCCACATCAGTACTACCAACACCGCCTGCCCCCCATCTACCCTGAGGGTGAGACTCTGATTATAAAGTGATTCTTTGTGATTATTAATGATTTAAACATATTTTCTGAAAAAATGAATCATGAATTTAGTCAAAATACATAAAATGCAGGTGAATCAGCTTTAAGTGCAGTTAGAGCAGGACTGGACCCGGTCTGGTGAAGGTTCTAATTGGTTTTTAACTCTAGTCTATCTGGGAGAGCAGTGGTTCCCAAACCGGGAGTGTGACCCCTAGGGGGCGCAGTGTTATAATAAGAGAAATGCCACAGAAAGGCTAGTGTGAATTCAGCAGATTTTTATGTGGATGCACAGGAATTTCTAAAGATACAAAATGGCCGATATATAATCCAAAAATCTATGTAGGTTTGGTGGGTTTTGCTCTTCCTGTAGACGTCACTGCGCAGTGTGGCGCTCAGTGAATGTGTGTTTTCTCGGCCCGTACAAACGCCACGCCGTCCTCCTGTACCACATACTTGTTTAATTTTGTGTTTTGTGCTGTTGAAATCCAGTATCTTCAATTCAACGGTTTCATAAAGAATCAATGTTTTCAGTGCAATAAAATATAAGTTACATTACATTCCACGACCTCAGAGCGTCTGGCAGTACCTGTGGGAGTGAAAGGGGCGATGGAACAGTTTGGAAGCTGCTGCCGTAAAAGGGGGTTGTAGTGGGCGTGGCTCTCTGACCGAATATTTTATCCGCAAGTTTTGAATTTTGAGTGTGTGTGTGGTGTGTGGTGTGTGTGTGTGTGTGTGTGTGTGTGTTTTGCCACTGCAGAGATTTTTCCCATGTACAACATGTCCACCATCCACACCCGAGAGGAGTACTGCAAACCGCAGCCCAAAAAGCCGAAGGATCGCATCACCGATCGCCCCGGCCTGTCCCGGGTCACCACCCCCCCCTCCTCTGCATACAAGAGCAGCCCAGCCTGCAGCAGCAACACGTCAAACGGCTACAGCAAGAATCACAGCACTGCTGTCCCAGGGGCAGGGAGGGGGGGGGAGGGGGGAAGTCCTGGAACTAAACGAGCAGAGAGAAGGAGCATAGAGGAAGTCCAAAACACTCAGACAGCGACCAGCAAGGTGAAACTGCACAACCTCACACACTACAAACCACAACCAGTACACAACCTCACATTACACAAGCCAACACTACACAATCTCACACTACATAACCTCACACTACACAATCCAACACTAACACTCACACACTACACAATCACCACGACTCACACACGACCTCACACACAACTCACACTACAACACCTACACATCACACAACCTCAACACTACATAACCTACACTACATATCCTCACACTACAACAACCACATACACAATCGCACACACGACAATCCTCACATACATACATCCTTACACTACACACACATACACTACACGGCACACAATACACAATCTCACCTACATAACCTCACACTACATAACCGCACAATACACAACCGCACATTACACAATCCAACACTACACAATCTCACAATACATAATCTCACACTACATAACCTCCCACTACCTACCTCACACTACACATACCTCACAATACACAACTTCACACTACAATACACAACCCTCACACTACACAACAATACACACACCTCACACTAGCTCACCCTACCACCTCACACCTAACCTCACATACCACACTACCAAACCTCACACTACACTAACTCACTACACACTACACAACTACACACACTACACAACTCACACTCACACAACCTCACACTAGCTACATAACCCTCACACTACATAACATCACACTACATAACCTGAACACTACACAATCTCACACTACACAACCTCACTACATAACCTTAAACTACAGAACCTCACACTACACAACCTATTACACACTCACACTAACAACCTCACACTACAAACCTCACACTACACACCTACACTACACAACCTCACACTACAATACACTACATAACCTCACACTACAACACAACCCACACACACTACACAACACACTTCACCACATACACACCTCACACTACATAACCTCACACTACACAAACCTCACACTACACCGACCTCACACTACACGAACTTACACTCACACAAACGACCCTCACACCACCCGAACTCACACTACATAATACCTCACACTACACCAACCTCACCTACATAAACCTCACACTACACACACCTCAACACTACATACCTCACACTACATAACCTCACACTACACAATCCTATACACTACACAACCTCACACACCTACACCGCACACTACCCGTACCTCACACCTAAACATACACTCACCACTCACACCTCACTACATAACCTCACACTACACCCTCACCACCTAACACCTCAAACACTACAAACCTCACACTCACCTACGACCTCACACCACACGAACTTACACTACAAACCTCACACTACATAAACCCACACTACACAACATCACACTACATAACCTCACACTACATAACCTCACACTACCACAACATCACACTACTAACCTCACACACACCTCACACTCAACCTCACACTACACAACCTCACACTACATAACTACTCACACTACACAACCTCACACTACACGACCTCACACACCACACGAACTTACACTACACAATCCACACTAGCATAACCTCACACTTACACAATCATCCACTACCTCACATACACAACCTCAACACTACACACTACACAACCTCACAACATAACCTCACAACCTCACCACATACTACAACCTCAACATTCACACTACATACACAACCTCACCCTCACACTACACTAACACTCAACCTCTCACACTACACAATCTCACACTACACACCTCACTACAACACTACACACTACATAACCTCACACTACATACACTCACACTACACAACCTACACACAACCGGGGGGGGGGGCACATAACATACAACACTCACACTTACACAACCCTCACACTACACGAACCTCACACTACACACTCACACTACACATACCGACCTCACACCACACGAACTTACACTACACAATCTCACGCTACATAACCTCACACTACACAAACCTCACACTACATAACCTCACACTACACCAACCTCACACTACATAACCTCACACTACATAAACCTCACCACTACATACACACTAACACTCACACATACACACTACATAACCTCACACTACATAACCACACTACACAACTCACACACATAACCTCACAATACCTCAAACCTCACACTACACGACCTCACACTACACAACCTCACAACTACCACGACCTCACACCACACGAAACCTTACACTACACAAAACCTCACACTACATAACCTCACACTACACAACATCACAACACATAACCTCACACTACATACACCATCACACTACACAACCTCACACTACAGAACCTCACACTACTCACCTACACTACATAACCTCACACCAACACGAACTTAACACTACAACAATCTCACACTATATAACCTCACACTACACAATCTCACACTACACAACCTCACACACTACCTCACACTACACATCACACTACACAACCTCACACTACATAACCTCACACTACATAACCCCATCACCACTACACAACCTCACACTACCATAAACTCACACGACATAAGCCCACACGTACATAACCTACACCACACGAACTTACACTACACAATCTCACACTATATAACCTCACACTACACAACCTCACACTACATAACCTCACACTACACAACATCACACTACATAACCTCACACTACATAACCTCACACTACACAACCTCACACTACATAACCTCACACCACACGAACTTACACTACACAATCTCACACTATATAACCTCACACTACACAACCTCACACTAAACAACCTTAGTCTCAGGCACACAATATAGATGACTCACAAGATAACAGGTTCTGAGACGGGTTTTATTAATTAGTTTAGATATTTGTCTGTATCTGTTTCTCTTCACAGATTCTGAAATGGAGGTCAGAAGAGAGCAGGACGTCCCATCAGGACTGGATAAGCCGCAGGTGAACGTCCCGTTATTACACATCCTGTTTCCGCCACAGTTCACAGTTCACACAGTGTTGCCTGCAGTGTCCTTCTCTGTCCTGTAGGGGGAGCTGCAGCACTGTGCATGCCTGTGTACACTCTCCTCTCCTCTCCGGTGTGTGTGTTTATTTATTAGTGCTTATGAGCGTAGATGAGATTTGTGATTAATAGAGCGGCCTTTCAGTGTAAAAGCCAGACGTTGAGTTCAGAAATGAAGGTTTGCCTGGAACAGCGTGTCCTGTTTCGCTCCGTTTATTAAAGGAAATCAGATGAAAGAGTGTGTTTCTGTGGCAGCGCTGCATTTCTGTGTCCTTCTGAGACACACTGATCAATTTAGATTTCTGAGTCATAAAACTGAAGTAAACAGAAAGCAGAACATCTTTAATTCTCAGGTAATAAAGACAAGGGGTGTGTGTGTGTGTGTGTGTGTGTGTGTGTGTGTGTGTTTGCAGGTTTTGAAGATCCTGGCTCGCTCAGCATTAGTCTCATGGTCTCGGGCTCCTGCAGCTCGTGGACAGTCTGATGGATCTTCAGTGTCCTGCAGTTATGAGCTGCTCCTGGCTGATAAAGGCTGCGACAGTAAATACCGTGTGGTTTACAGGTAACGTCCCGCTCCTCCATCAGGGATTCGAACTTAACTCGAAACTGTATTTCTGTATCAAACTGATTTGGAGATTTATTGTTGATGTTTTTGTGATTCAGTGGTGAGGAGCTGCAGTACACACTGACTGATCTCAGACCAGCGACTGATTACCACGTCAGGTGAGACAGACCTGTGGAGCCACACACAGACAACTGAGATCACACACTTCCTCTAGATCACCTGAAGGATGTGTGTGTGTGTGTGTGTGTGTGGTGTGTATGTGTGTGTTGCAGAGTGAGTGCAGTGTGTAACTCTATAAAAGGTCCCCATTCGGAGGCGAGGACCTTTACCACCCACAGCGCCCCCCCGGAGACCCCTCTGCCCCCTCGACTGTCTCACCGCACTAAGAGTTCTCTGACTCTTCAGTGGAGGGTAAAACACACACACACACACACACACAGACAGTTTTGACTGATGAGTGTCGAGGTGTGTCTGTCAGTTGTTGATGTGGTGTTGCTCTCTCAGCCTCCTGTAGATAATGGCTCTAAAATCAGCAGCTACG
>VCAZ01000472.1:15000-41169 GCA_005784505.1 Bagarius yarrelli
CAGAGATCTTTCCTACATACTGGAGATCTCAGAGGAGAAATCAGGAGGTAGAGTTCCTGCCGCAGAACTGCTGACTTCCTGTCAATATCAAGCCCCGCCTACAAGTTTCTCCTCATTCAATCAGAATTCATGATCATCACGAAAAACTCAATCACATCAATGTAAAAAGAAAAAAAATTTAAAAACTAATCATTAGAACAAATGTAATGGCGCCCAGTTATAGAGTGAGTGTCCTTTGCCACTAGGAGGCGCTCTCACAGTTTAACCCCATAAAATATTTTACGTTTATACAGTAAACAACTCTTATAGAGTGCAAAAAAATGTAAAACCTGACTAAGAAAAGTGATTAAAAATAAATGATTAGTGTGTTAAAGTAATATTCATGCTTTGGATGTTTTTAATGTCTCTAATGTCTCTTGTGTCTCTGTTGTCTCTTGTGTCTCTGTTGTCTCTTGTGTCTCTGATGTATCTGGTATCCTCTGTGTCTCTGATGTCTCTGGTGTATCTTTTGTCTTTGCTGTCTCTTGTGTCTCTGATGCCTCTGATGTCTCTTTTGTCTTTGGTGTCTCTGATGTCCTTGATGTCTCTAATGTCTTTTGTGTCGCTGATGTATCTGGTGTCTTTGGTGTCTCCTGTGTTTCTGATGTCTCTGATGTCTCTCTTTAGCAGTGAGTGAGTGGGTGGTTGTGTATCGTGGCTCTAAGCGGGAACACGTGTGTGAGGATCTGAATGCAGCGACTCAATACTCAGTGCGTCTGAGCAGTGAGAGCGCCGGGGGGCGGAGCCAGGTGAGTGTGAGGAACAGCAGGAACACGGTATTAACACCTAATGACAGACACCTGACTAGCAATGATACACTCCTTCCTAAGACTCGAGGTTTATACTGTGTGTGTGTGTGTGTCTGTGTGTGTGTTCCGCAGTACACAGACAGTCTGCTGGTCTGTACTCTCAGTCCGCCCCCAGGTACATGTCACACACTCACTGTAAAGAACAGTGTCAAACACAGAGAGGTCAGCTTACAGTGGGGTGAGTACACACAAACACACACACACATACCATACAAACACTATACAAACACTGTACACACACCATACATACATTATATACACACAAATACAAACACACAGAATATATAGTTGTGTGTGTTTGTGAGTGTATAGTTTTGTGTATGATTTGTGTGTGTCTGTGTGTGGGGAGTGTAGAGCGTGTGTGTGTTAAACTGGTGGTATATTGTTTTTCTAGGAGCTCCTGTGTGTGTTGTGGGAGTTGATCCTCTGCTCTACAGTGTGGAGATCGCCGCTCTGAAGGATGATGCTGAGGTCACTGAGGTGTATAAAGGCTCACACACAGAGTGCATTGTGGGTAATCTCCTCCCCGGTGCCACTTACAGGTTCCGAGTGCGAGCTGCCAACGAGTCTGGGGTGAGAACCATGAGAGCGCGATGGAGGGTTCTCAGGGGGTTCTGCTGTAAAGTTTAAGAAATTCACACAGAACTGTTGGAGTTCCGTCCTCTTGCTGTGTGCTAAGGTAGCGGTATAGGAAAACCAGCTGTGTCCACTAGGGGGCAGATCAGAGCTAAACACATCCCTGAGACTGGTTTACACAGCAACATGGAATATAAAAGCTGTTCTTGCTCTGGGTTCTAGAATAGGACGTTTGTCTCATTGAGAGATCCTTCACATTCAACATATCAGAACCTTTAGTTACCACAGAACCCCGAATTCATGTGCTTTATCTTTAATCCTAAATAAATTAGCAATGTGTATGTGTGTGTGTGTGTATGTGTGTGTGTGTGTGTGTGTGTGTGTGTGTGTATTCTTGTCCACACTCTGTACTGAATGCTCTGCTACTCCATGATCTCAGTTCGGGCCGTACACAGAGTTCCTGCATGTAACGACTGCAGCAGGACCTCCAGGCCAGTGTGGGGCACCGGTCATCTCCCTGATCTCACACTGCTGTGCAATGGTCAGCTGGGTGGTGAGTACGCCTCCTCAGGTGTGTGTGTGTGTGTGTGTGTGTGTGTGTGTGTGTGTTGTGTGTGTGTGTCTTGTACTTGAAGATGCTTTTAAATTAGGATTTTGTTTAAAAGCAAAAATGAAAAATTGGTGTGAAACAGAAAATAAAGATGTCTGATTACCTGATGTGTTATTATTGTGATTATTATACTCCAGCTACAGATAATAACCCACTCCAAGTGTGTATGTGCGTGTGTGTGTTTGTGGCTCTCAGTCTGCATCATCCTCCTCCGTCTGCATCACACACACACTGGAGCGTTTCTGTATAAATGTTGATTTTGTTTTGTTTTTCGGTTTCACTCCTTTCAGTGTGTAATAATTACAGCCGGCGCTTAGTTTCCAAATTATTCTTATTTAGTTTATTTTTCGTTTTAAATTTAGAAGAAAAATCAACAAATAGATCATAAAAGTTAACATATACATACACACAGTAATATATAGTGCTGTGTGTGTTAGTGTGTGTGTGTGTTAGTGTGTGTTTTAGTGTGTTCCATCTCTGTATCTGCTCCAGTAGCAGCAGTTCATCTGATTCTATTTTTTTTTTTTCATTAATTATTTTTCTCCATCCTTTGGTCCTGTGTGAGTTATGATTTTGGAGTAGAAGCTGATTATCTTCTCGTCCTCCCATCATGCACCTGAGTCAGGGTAAATTAGCGCTAGCAGGTCTGTCAGGTGGAACATCACGATCTCGGAAGGTGGCCTCGCTCTTCCTCTGCATGTTTTATTTTCTCCTAATTCCTGAAGACTCGAGCTGCGTGTGAATGTTAATATAGGAGATTTGGACTGAACCTGTCACTTCCTGGAGAACTGACACACACTGTGATTGGTTTCATCAGACGGACGAGAGCTCAGGCGTGGACATCTCAGGCTACCGTCTGTACTGGGGACACGATGAGGACTCTCTAGAACTGGTGTACTGTGGCACAGACTCTTCCTGTGAAATCTCTGAGCTGGAGGCTGCAGTCAGCTACTGCTGTAGGATACAGGTACTGAATTACTGACACATTTACTGAATTACTGACTGACACAGTAATTAAACTACTGACACATTTACTGAATTACTGACACAGTTAATAAACTATTGACGTACTGACAGCTACAGAAAAACTGGCACACAGTTACATATACAGGTACTAAATTACTGACACATAGCTACTGACAGCTACTAAAACTTCTATTTTTTCATGACTGTGTTAACTCATTTCTCTACATTAGTAGTTTCGAATATCTTAACAATTTTTTTTACCCTCTGTTTGGTTTTGGTGTATCAGGCCACCAACCTGGCAGGTGCGGGACCTTACAGTGAGCTGGCGTGGTGTCGTACCTCAGCCGCTGCCCCCAGTGTCGTCAGTGGTCTATATGTACAGGACGGGTTCCCGATAGCCCTGGACTCAGAGCCGTTCTGCCTCTCCACCTGCCTGTCCCTGGTGTGGGATGAGCCAAACTGCAATGGTGAGGAGATCGCAGCTACACCCTCGCTCTGGAGGAGGAGCTTATCGCCGTGGGTGGGGCTACCTCCACCATCATTAGGAATCTGCAGCCAGATACAGAGTATAGGTACACACACACACACACACACACTTTGGTGGGAAACATTTGAAGCGTGCTGTGTCGGAATTCGTGGGCTGTCGTTATGATTTTTCTTGACATTAATGTCTAATTGCCAATTTTCATTAGAACCTCATCCTTTCACTCTATTGTTTTTCTCCCCAAACTTCCCCACCTCCTCCAGTTATCATCCCTTTAACACACTTTCTAACCAAATTTCCCTTATAATCCGATCACTTCTAAACCATCATCAGTGAATCGCTGGGATTTTTTCTAACAGGTGCTGGATGTGAGTTACTGTTAACATAAAAACAGACAGGAGAAAATTTCAGAAGGTGTGTGTGTGTGTGTGTGTGTGTAGTGTGCAGGTGAGAGCAGAGAATGCAGTTGGTGAAGGTCCATTTGGGCCAAGTCTCCTGGTCCGAACTCGGCCGCTGCCCCCGAACCCCCCGAGACTGGAGTGTGGCAGTGCCGGACCTCAGAGTCTAAAACTGCGCTGGGGCGACAGCAGCAAGAGTCCAAACACCGACACGGACATCACCTACATCCTGCAGATAGAGGACAGGAACCAGAGGTACACACACACAGCACCATGATGACTGCATCATTCTGATGTTTAGTGTTTGATGTTTTTTCGAGTAATCCGAGTTTTTTGTCTCAGGTTTGTTCCAATCTATCGCGGCCCCAGTCACACCTTTAAAGTTCAGCGTCTGAATGAATTAAGCAGCTACAGTTTCAGGATCCAGGCGCTGAGTGAAGCTGGAGAAGGACCAGTCTCTGAAATCTACACCTTCACCACCACCAAGTGTGTGCCACCTACACTGAAAGGTACATCTCTCTCACCTCTCTCTCTCTTCTATCACCTTCTCTTACTTCTCTCTCTCTTCTCTCTTGAATCTCTGCTCTGACTGCTCTACCTGTTCTCTCTTTTCTTTCTGTTCTCTCTGTTCACTCTTTTTTCTCTCTTCTCTCTCTTTCAGACTGAAACACGACAAATTCGGGTGTTTAATTCCAGAAGAAACCTTTATTACATCATCCTTTAACTCTAAATCCCATTGATCTAGAAACCCGTCACATGACTCGAGGGTCAGAGTTCAGCCAGAGAATTACATCCTACATTAATTAAAACATCAAAGAAAGCGGATGAGTTTAAGACCGATATATTTTTTAGAATAAAGGATGTTTGGCAAATAAAAGTTGGAGATTTTTACAGCTGATATGTTTTTTAAATATTCATTTATGAATTATGTGAATTGTGAGTGAGTGGGTGAGTGAGTGAATTAGTGAGCGGGTGAGTGAGTGAATTAGTGAGCAGGTGAGTGAGTGAGTGGGTAAGTGAGTAAGTGGTTGTTTGGGTGAGTGAGTGAATTATTGAGTGGGTAAAGGGGAAAGTTAATGGGTAAGTGAGTGAGTGAGTGAGTGAGTGAGAAGGTTAGTGGCTGATTGGGTGAGTGAGTGGGTGGGTGAGTGAGTGGGTTAGTGATTGGTTAAGTGAGTGAGTTAAATGGGTGGGTAGTGGGTGAGTGAGTGGGTTAGTGAGTTAGTAAGTGAGTGGCTGAGTGAGTGAGTTATTGAGTAAGTGGCTGAGTGAGTTAGTGATTGGTTAAGTGAGTGAGTAAATGGGTGGGTAAGTGGGTGAGTGAGTTAGTGGGTGAGTAAGTGAGTGAGTGGGTAGGGGGTGAGTGAGTGAGAGAGTGAGTATGTAAGAGAGCGAGCGAGTGAGTTAGTGAGCGGTTGGGTTAGTGAGTGAGTGAACGGGTGAGTGAGTGGGAAAGTATATGTATGTGTGTGTGTGTGTGTGTGTGTGTGTGTGTGGTGTGGGTGTGTGTGTGTTCACGTGTTTGTGTCCTCTCTGCAGCTCCTCGGGTGTGTCAGCTGGAGGGAAATGCGTGTGAGGTGAGTTGGGAGAATGTGGCCCCGATGAGAGGGGATCGGATCACATACGTGCTGCAGGTTCTGGGAGGAAAAGAGACGGACTACAGACAGGTACTGAATATTCATTAACTCCAGATCATCATTTCAGCAAGAGAGACAGAGAGAGAGAGACAGACAAAGAGAGAGAGAGAGACAGACAGACGACAATAGCAGACAGAGAGAGAAAAGAGACAGAAAGCGGAACAGACAAAGAGAGAGGAGAGGGACAGACAGAAAGAGAGACAGACAAAGAGAGAGAGTAAAAAGAAGAAGAAAAAAGGTTATTAGAGGAGAGAATATAAAAAAACAAAATTGGGACACATTATAAAAGAATGAGTAAAGTAAATGTGTGTGTGTGGTGTGTGTGTGTGTGTGAAATAAATATAAACAGTAAATGTTGGTTAATTGTTGTTACATGTCACACTGGCCTCATGGGAGCTGAGAGTGTGGTGACTGAAAAACACACCAAATATGTCCTTTTTTCTTCTATGCACACACACACACTTCTGCAGTTTTGTTTGGGTTCCACGCAACACAGTTAGGGGGGTTTGGGTTAGGGGTTGGGTTAGGGGGTTGGGTTAGGGGTTGGTTAGGGGGTTTGGTAGGTTTGGGTAGGGTTTGGTTGGGTTAGGGGTTTAAGGGGTTTGGGTTTGGGTTAAGGGTTTTGGTTAGGGGTTGGGTTAAGGGGTTAGGGTGTTGGTAGGGGTTTTGGTTTAGGGGTTTGGGTAAGAGTTTTGGGTTAGGGTTTGGGTTGGGGTTAGGGGTTGGGTTAGGGTGGGTTTAGGGTTTGGGTTAAGAGTTTAGGTTGGTTAAGGTTAGGGTTTTGGGGGTTTGGGTAGGGGTTTGGGGTTAGGGGTTGGGGTTAAGGTTGGGTTAGGTGGTTTTTTTTAGGGGTTTTTGGGTAAGAGTTTTGGTTAGGGGTTGGGTAGGAGGTTTGGGTTAGGGGTTGGGGTTGGGGTTGGTTAGGGTTGGGTTAAGAGTTTGGGTTATGGGGTTTGGGTTAAGAGTTTGGGTTAAGGGGTTGGTTGGGGTTTTGGGTTCGGGTTTGGTTAGGGTTAGAGTTTGGTTCGGGGTTTGGGTTTAAGAGTTTGGGTTAGGGGTTTGGGTGTTAGGGGGTTGGGTAAGGGTTGGGGTTAAGGTTGGGTTACGAGTTTTGGTTAGGGGTTTGGGTTAGAGTTTGGGTTAGGGGTTGGGTTAAGGTTTGGTTAAGAGTTTGTTAGGGGTTTGGGTTAGGGGTTAGGGTTGGGTTAGGGGGTGGGGTTAAGGGTTTGGGTTAAGAGTTTGGTTAGGGGGTTTGGGGTTGGTGGTTTTAGGGGTTTGGGGTTTGGGGGTTAGGGTAGTTGGTAAGGGGTTAAGGGTTTGGGTTAAGAGTTTGGGTTAGGGTTGGGTTGGTGGGTTTGGGTTAAGGGTGGGTTAAGAGTCTGGGAGGGGTTGGGGTTAGGGGTTGGGGTTTGGTTGGGGGTTTGGTTTTTTGGTTTAGGGGTTTGGGTTAGAGGTTTGGTTTGGGTTAAGGGTTGGGTTAGGGGTTGGGTTAGGGGGGTTAAGGGTTTGGGTTAAGAGTTTGGGTTAGGGGTTGGGTTAAGAGTTTGGGTTAGGGGTTTGGTTTGGGGGGTTGGGTTTGGGGTTTGGGTTAAGGTTAGGGTGGTTAGGGTTTGTTAAGGTTTGGGTTAAGGTTTTGGGTTAAGGTTAGGGTTTGGGTTAAGGTACAGTCTAGTGTCACTTTTATTCCATTTTCTTTGTTTAACGCTTTTAACAGTAGATATCCTCCCAAAGCCACTTTCCTGAAAAGAATTACTAATGTAAAAAGGAGTTAATATAAAACCCCAATAAGCAACAGAGGTGAGGAGAAAACCCCTGAGATGATTTTAGGAAGAAGACAGACTCAAGATAAGGAAGACCCCACCCCACTTTTCTGAGAGGAACCAGACTCATAGGGGAACCCATCTTCATCTGGGCGACACCGGAGTATGTGATTATTAATAATATCCTGTCTCCAAACATATATACCATTAAACTTTTACCAGTTCTGATACTCAGAAGACGTCATTACCCAGAGAGACTTAAACTTATTTAATTTACACAACTGTGCACTTAAGGGGGTAAGGACCCAGCAGGGGCAGCTTGGTGATGGGGGAATGAAACCTATGATCTTCTTATCCACACAGATGTTTAAGAGAATCACTCAGTGAACTGATGCCGTGTCTCCGGTTCTCTGTCCGCAGGTGTACAAGGGAGAGGACACAGTCTTCCAGCTATTTGGGCTGCAGTGGAACACAGACTACCGCCTGCGTGTGTTTGTGTGCAGACGCTGCGCAGACACTGCACAGGAGCTTTGTGGATCCTTCAGCCCGTCCACTTACTTCAGTCCTCGCCGTGTGGTCTCGTCCCTCAGCATGGACACAAGCGCCTGCACCTCAACCTCTGCCAAAAAGCTCACAGACGAACAGTACGCCTGCATCATTGTAGTGGGCGTGGCCTCATTCTCTGTGCTGATGGCGTACTTGCTCCAGCTGCTCATCTGACACCTGGAAGCAGTTTATGTCTTATATTTTGTTTTCTGCTTGTTTTTCATTTGTCTGTTGCTTTTTATAAGTTTAAACTTTGTATCTTTGTTGCACAGATTTTTAAGTAAGGTGGTAAATAAAAGTATTTTTATATGTCTTCCAATTTAAAAAAAAAAAAAAAGAGTTTGTAGATGAGGGTGTGTGTGCTCGACCCCTGAAACCTTCACAGTGGTTCTGTCACTCAGCTTTAACACACAGCCCGGGGCGTGGCCTGCGTTTAGTCATGTGATCAAGCATCGATGTTGACACTAAAGTGCTAATTTGACTAATTTCCATTCAGACGTTTTAATCTGAAGCTGTGATGGAGCTCATTTCCAGCCGGAGGACGATGTGTTTATTATTCGGAGTTAATCAGCGTTCTGTAGAGAATAATCTGCTTCCTGAGACTCGCCTCGTTTATCAGCTCTCTCTCTCTCTTCTTCCATTATTATTATTATTATTATTATTGCTAATAGTGTTATTATTATTAGGTCCTGATCAACCGCAGCCTCCTGATAGCCAAAGTCTTTATGTTTAATTCTCTCTGAGTTTAACAGCTAACCGAAGTGTGGAATGTTCGCAGCTCAGGGACTGAAGGGCTTCGATCTCCCCCGATTTTCTCCCGTGCACAATAACTTTCAAATCCCCTTTTGGCCCTTCGGCTCGGTTCCTGTAGCGCTGAAGGTCTTTAGTTCACGCAGTCCGTAGGAAATGTTTACCAGCTCGTTCAGACCTCCGGCAGCGTTTCGGCTCGCAGGTGAACTTTATTTATACTTTATATTGCATCTAGTACTTTATAATGCAAACCACAGTGCAATTATATTTTTATTTATTTCTTTAAAGAAAATGGAATGAACTGTCATATTCAATATTTCCTCATGTAGCATGTTTTTATTCGGTTATGATTCTTTTTTCAGATATAAAGCAATAATCTTTAATATTAACCGTTTTTTTTCTCGTTTGTTTTTACTCGCTGTTTTTACTCGTTTGTGTCCGGTTCGATTCTGATTTCACCAGTTTTACATTTCTTCACCATTAGAAAGTTAAAGCTGAACTTTTATATCCAGTATAAAGATCTTTATATTTTTTTTCTCTTTAATATCGATTCCGTCTTCAGCTGTCAGTCATTACAGACATTCCTGACATTCCACTGTTTTGTTTTTTTTTGTCATCGGTGCGATGTGACACTGTGAGCCGACGTCACAATGAGATAAAAAACTTGAAGTGGAAACACTTGAACACTTTTCATTTCAATCCTTTTCCTTCCAAGATGATTCCAACCCGAGGTAATGGAGTTTCAGGCTCAGTAAAAATCATTCCACTGCCAGAAATATAATCATGACACATTTATTGTTGTAAATGATAATCATAGGCATTATAAACCCCTGCGCATATCAGTGTAATGTATAGAGTTGAAGTTATAGCCTTTGTATTTAAGATGATTATGTATCTGTAGCATATATGTAATATATTTATACACAATAAATTTTAAACTTTTCTGAATATGAATTTATGTCACGACTCTTGTGTGTTTTATCTTTAACACATTTCACACCAAACAGAGAAACGACCTGAACAGAAACACTGACGACAATGAACAGAAAAGTCACTGAATTCAGATCACACACTCACACACACACACACACACACACACACACACACAACCACAAACATCACAAAGGAAGTTTAAAGAAACACAACACAAGTCTGGCACATCATCTAAAGAACAGAAAGAAACTCTTATAATATAAATGTTTTATAAAGGACAATAACACTCACACTGCCAAACAGTATTTTTGGTCTGTTTTAAATCTACATGGTTTTCTTCATGCTGTCCAGTTCCTACTTGGTGGAGAACCTGGTGGATTCTGTGGCTCGTCTGATGTTCTGTTGTTCCAGATGAACCCGCTGCTATTTTAAAGCTTAGATTGATTTATTTTAATGAAAAAATCGAAGGTGCCAAGACTTTTGCATGGTGCTGTAGGTATACCGCAGGTTTTTCAGTGTGTTTCCTGTTCGAGCTCTTTAATCAGTGCAGGTGTGTGATCAGTGTTTAATCAGGCAGCAGGAGTGTGTGTTCCTTGCTGTGGGGTTCAGTCTGTTCTCTCTGTGTTTAAGGCATTTCAGCGTTGAACTATAAAAACCCAATAAAGACGCCAAGACTCACTATAAAAAGTGCTGCTGTGATCCTGCTGCTCCATCAGTTTAACGGTGTTCTGATGTTCTGATGTTTTCATCATGGTCAGTTAAAAGGTTTCACTTTACTGCAGTAATCATACAATTTCATAAAGTTTTTTCTGATCTATAATCTCAAACTGATTTAAAATCATCTTAGTCCTTAAAGTGGAACCTGCTCCCCCTTCATCATGTGGTTCCACTAGACTCGTTCCACAGAGTACCGTTCTCTGAATATACCACAGTCGACTTCTGAGCACTTCTCCCTCCGACCAGCCTGCGGGCCATGATCCTGTACTTCTTGGACATGATGTTGTAGAGAATGGGGTTGATGGCGGCGTTGAAATAAAACAGAACAAAGGAGACGAGATTGCAGTACTCGCTGATTTGAGTAATTAATGGTGAATTTGCTTCAGATGATTTGGAGAACAGATAACGACCCAAGTGGAACGGCAGCCAGCAGAGAACGAATGCGAAGACCACCACCGCTGTGAGGAGAACATGGAGAGGAACATCAGAAAAACTTTATATTAACTACACAGAGGCGGTGACTCTTTGGAGTAAATGTGAGAGTGTGATATGAAGAGTGACACTTTAAATGTAAACAGATCTCTTACCCAACATCTTCACTGTCTGCGTGTTGCTTTTGTCTCGACTCGACACGGGTCCCACTGGGTTCTTCTTCCTTCTCCACAGAGTGCGACTGATGAGGCTGTAGAGCACAGTGAGGCACAGCACAGGCAGGAAGAAGAACACGCTGGAGATCCACAGCATGACATTGAGCAGTCCAGACCGGATGGCGTACTCGGTAGCTTTGCACTCGCTGGTCTCCTGTGGATCGGTGCCGTTCTCATGCTCCACACCCACCAGAACGAAGATGGGTCCTGCGCTGCACAGTGCCACGAGCCACAGCAGCAGGATAAGCACCTTCACACGCCCGCGGGTCACCAGCACTTTGGCCCGAAGTGGGAAACAGATGGCCACGTAGCGCTCCACACTCAGCGCTGTGATGCTCAGCACTGCAGAATAGGTGCAGCTCTCACTAACGAACTGGAACAGCTTACACAGATGTTCTCCTAGGTTCCAGGGTCGATAGCGCCAGACCCGGTACAGGTCCAGAGGCATGCACAGGAAGATCAGCAGATCCGACAGCGCCATGCTGCACAGGTACAGGTTAGTGGTGGTCCGCATGTCCTTGTACTTCAGCACCACCAGGATGGTTAGCAGGTTTCCGATTATCCCCAACAGAAAGAGCAGCGAGCAGATCACTGTGATCCCGGTTAACACAGGCACAGGATAAAGATGGAACGGATATTCAAAGTCCAAGTCCGTGTATGTGCTGTTGTCCGGCGCGTCCACGACGCACAAACAGGTGGACGCGTTCGTCCAGTTACTCATAATGATGCGCGCGCTTTTTATTTAACGCGCTTAATGGAAGCTCAGAAATGATTTTTTTTTAAATAAACAAAATATTTACCTCCTAGCGCCAGGACACAGGGACACCTTTCTGTCTCTCTTTCTGTCTCTCTCCTGCTCTCTTTCTCTCTCTCTCACTTCCTCTGGTACAAATTAGAATTACTATTACGCAGTAAACAGTCCCATTCCTCTCATCGCAATAAAGGAGATAAATGCATTAATAACTACAAGCACACACACACACACACACATAATACAAAAAAAGATTTAAAAAATACAGAAACTTTGAGCAGCTGAGTCTACACACACACACACACACACACACACATACAGTCTCCTGGGAAAATGCAGTTTTCGGATCTCTGATCGTTAATTCCTCCTCTCTCTCTCTCTCTCTCTCTCTCTCTCTCTCTCTCTCTCTTTATTCTCCTCCTCTCCTTAGTCGTCGTCTCTCTATCAGCTCTGAGCTCCATCCTGTAGTGAGCATCACTGTTCAACACTCCCTCATGAGGCTCCACTTCCACTTAATCAGATGCACCTTAAAAACAGCTGGACTGACTTTCAGAACAGCTGGACTGAGCAGGAACATGCAACAGGTCGAAACTGAACTAACAGTTACTGGGACAATTGCACGAGCAGAGGCGTTTTATTGCTTAATAAACTAATAAACTTTACAGTAATTGTATAATAATTTCATAATAATCATTTTCAATAAATTATTAAAATGTTAAAAAAACAATTAAATAATATTTTTGAAAGAAGTTTATCTGAATCAAAGCTTCATGTGGCCCGAATTCGAATAAAGAGGTTTAAACAACATCCCAGTTCCTCCACTAGGGGGCTAAATAGCGCAATGAAATCATTCATCTTCTATAGCCGCTTATTCCCTGATTTGGGGTCACGGGGATCTGCTGATGTCTATCCCAGCCGTCTCTGAAAGGGTGAAAGGTCACCAGTCCATCACAGGGCCACAGAATGGTGTATTAAAGATGGTGTAGAAAAGTTTACCACAGGGTGGCGCTATAACTCACAAACCCGCTTTATCCTACAGGCTCAGTGCTGCGACGTCACTGGCGGTGTAATAGCTGTGTGGGTTTTTGTGATGAGCCTTTATTGTTTAAATAAGAAGTGCTTCCTAATTTGTGTGTGTGTGTGTGGTGTGTGTGTGTGAGAGAGAGAGAGAGAGAGAGAGAGAGAGGTTAATGACAATAAAAAGGATGTACATGAAGGACCTTTAGCAGTAAAGTCTGTGTGTAATCAGATCCGACTCTGTGAAACGGAACCCTGCTCTTAGTGCACTAAACACCAGGGTGTGGCCCCAAAACAGGACACGTCCCTGTGTGTGTGTGTGTGTGACTCAAACTCCTTTCTTCTGGTTTCATCTATTTCCTCATAAAACAACATCAAAGTTCTAAAAGTAAAACATGAGAATGTGTGTATTCACAGAGGAGTGTGTGATTCTGTCATACCCATCAGGACTGCAGAGATCAGCTGTGTATCAGAAACATCTCAGGTGTGTATTATTACAGCGCTCCTGAACTGTGCAGTAATGGTGACATGACACACATTTCAATCTGAAGATACACGAGTGTGTGTCGTATCATTCTGCTCTTTCTTCAGTGGAACTGTGAGACTGTCCCAGCATGACAATGTCCCTGTGCACAAATCCCCTGATCTCTATGAAGACATGCTGTGTTCTGATTGGAGGAGAAGAACTCTCCTGTCCTGTCAAGTCCTGATTCTGACTCCACCCCTTTAAACTGAACACCTTTGGGATGAACTGGAACCCCGACTGAACCCCAGACCTCCAAACCTCAACATTAGTGTCTGATCTCAATAATACTATTGGAACTGAATGATTAAACCCCCACAGTCACATGACCCCCACAGTCACACATGACCCCCACAGTCACATGACCCCCACAGTCACATGACCCCCACAGTCACATGACCCCCACAGTCACATGACCCGATGTAGTGGAAAACCTGCACAGAAGAATGGAGGTGATTATAGGAGGATGAGTGAGATAAAATCATTTACATTTACAGCATTTGGCAGATGTTCTTATCCAGAGTGACTTACATTTATCTGGTAACTTGGTGGTGCTGGGAATCGAACTCTGATCTTCCAATGAACACCTTAACCACTGCGCTACCACTACCCCTGGGTGATGTTCAAAACACACATATGGATGTGATAGAAATGTAATATGTATATAATCCTGACTGTGTGTGTGTGTATGTGTGTTTCTGCGTTTTGTAATCTTTAGATATAAAATCTTTCTGTTATTATAATATTATATCCTGAAAAAACGCAACAAATCTATTTTTAGAACTCGAGTTTGTGTTTTTGCGTGTTTTGTTAATTAGTTGTTATTTTGTTTTTGTTTATTTAAATTATTCTGGTCTTCCGGAAGTCATTATAAAATTCGCTCACATTGTTCCAGGAAACGTGCGCGCGGAGCACGACATGGCGCGTGCACGCTGGGGTTTGGGCGCGTCCCCGCGGTGAGGAAGAGCAGAGCAGAGCAGAGATCTGGAGAGCTGAAGATCTGGGGAGGTTTCGGGATGATCACGAGTTCCGATTGATTTTCTTCTGAGGTCAGTTCCGCTCTCGGTACATTTCTATGGTGTGTGTGTGTGTGTGTGTGTGTGTGTGTCACTTTAAAGAATGAGAAGATCTTTAGCGCGGCACGCGGAGAATAAAAGTGTCTGCGAAGTATAGTGTGAAAAAGAAACAGTGTATACGGAACCTGTGTGTGTGTATGTGTATGTGTGTGTGTGTGTGTGTGTGTGTGTGTGTGTGTGTGAGAGAGAGAGAGAGAGAGAGAGAGAGAGAGAGAGAGAGAGAGAGAGAGAGAGAAGAACAGTGTAAATGTGAGGTTCGTCTCTGAGTTTCTCCCAGAACCCTCACACTCAGGCGTGGTCAGAAACACTGTGTGTGTGTGTGTGTGTGTGTAAGCTGGTTGCTTCTGTTTGTGTTCTATTGAGAAACGTCTTCAGCTGTCAGAAATCAGAGGCACTAACAGAACTTCCTGCAGGACCAGTTTACAGCAGAGTTTATTACACAAGCACTGAGAAGACCAGGCTTTAATACACACACACACACACACACACACTTTTTTATTTAGTTTTTCGTTTATTCTGCATGTTTAACACACTGAATTGAAGCTCTCCTTGGGAAATGTCTCCTAAAGATTTCCCAGATGTTTAGGTTTTGTTCTGATTCATTTGAAAAAGGCAAATTCCGTTTTTATGATGAAGACGTGTGGGAATCATTTTGAAACCCCAAACAGGAAAAACCTGCTCAGTGTCTTCTGTTGACTCATTCAGTAAAATGAACAGGAACCCCAGAAGAACCTGAACTTTAACCTCAAAAACCTGAGGTGGACACGGGTCATTGTTTATCCAGTGAAATATGAAGAAAATCGAAGTACGTACTGTACATCATGAAGATGTTTATGAGAGCAATGCATTCTGGGAACATTTTAAAAACAGTAAAGTCCGGTCTGATGTTTCCTGCTGAATTAGATGAACAAACCTTTAAAGCATGGATCATTACTTACACTTCAGAGCCTATTTACCGGTTTCACCTGTTCACCTGTTGGGTGTAAATGGGAGTGCTGTGTTGACTTTGTGGGTTTGGGTGAGTTGTGTTTATGTTCTGTGAAAGAATCCAGTGGATCACATCAGCGTCAGTGAGTGTGGGAGGTTTCAGACTCCTGTTTTAAAGAAAAGTAGAAGATTAATTATGATTTGATTTATTCTTAGATTTGTGATTGAGTTTTTATCCAGAATTTATTCAGATTTAACATGTGACCTGCACATTACTTATTACACACACACACACACACACTTAGCTCCGCTTCATGAATCAGTATGCTCCATCGTTTCTCCTTACTCTGAGGTGTAAATGGTTGGTGTCAGAAGAACGTTGCTCAGTATCTTCAGGTGCAGAATAATAATATTTTTGATATGAAATTGTAGTTTAAACACTAAACATAAATACAGATGGATAAATTTGTGGGGCCCTTGAGCAAGGCCCCTAACTTTCTGTGCCCAGCGCTGTATTATGGCTGATCTCGAGCTTCTGAATGGGAAAAGTGAAAGGGAAAATTCTCAGTGCTGTTATTAAATCTGTGATAATAATAAACACTTTGTAGAAGAAGCAGTTAATTAAACTCACCACAAGGTGGCAGAACTGTTCTGGTGTCACTCCAATGCTGTGGAAATTTTATTCATCCTCCGTTTGAGTGGAATGTTGATGAAGGAATGCAGTCGATCCTGATCTTCATGAATCATCACTCTCTGCTGGTGAACTCCTCCTGCCCCTGGGGTGGGGTGGGGTGGGTTGGTTGAGGGGCAGTACACTCCACCTTCGTTAAATTAATCTCCAGAACAAACCGATGACATACTTTGTTTGCTGCAGGACAATAAATTCATAAAAACGTTCCTCCTGTTAATAGATCACCAGCAGCAGAGCAGATAAGAGAGCGACCCTGAACCGGGCTGGATCTCATCTCCACATGTAACCCAAAGAGCAGGAAATAAAAAACAACTGATTTAAGGAATAAACGCTTTGTGTTTAATGATATAAGAATAAAATACTCGCTGAATTAGAGTTTTACATTTATTTAATGTTAATAATTTTAATATAAACATTTTTCTGTTTTTTTAATGTTGAAGATTTTCTTCTTGTTTCAAAAACTTTGAGTCAAAATGATTTTTTTTTTCTGACCGGTGAAGGTGAGACGTTCTAACAGGGCAGTGAAATTCCGGTGCCTTCCTTTGTAATTTGATTGGCTAAAGAACATGATTGACATACAGGACAGATCATCGTCCCGCCCCCTCGTCCACGTGACTGCATGTCTCAGCCCTCGGTGTCGCCTCCCACTGAGCTCAAGTCCAATGCTCTGTATCTGTCTCAGTGTGAGTGTAAGTGTGTGTGTGTGTAAGGGTGTGTTATATAAGGCTCTATATAAGGATTATTTTTGTTTTATTTGTCTGTAAAGAAGAAACACACACACACACACACACACACACACACACATATACATATTCAGGATGGAGGTTTCTGTGCCGGTGTCAGAGCAGGTCAGTGAGCGTTTCTTCATTACAGCTCAGTTTCACACACACACACACACACATATACACACACACATACACACACACACACACACACACACACACATATACACACACACATACACACACACACATACACACAGTATGACTTAGTTTTGGTAATCCTTTGTTTTTTTGTAAGTGTGTGTGTAGTACACTGTGTGTGTGTGTGTGTGTGTGTGTGTGTGTGTGGTATTGTGTGTTGTGTTGATCGTCCATCTCACACACGTGCATTAGTGGGTGTTAAAATTTGGACATTGTTAATGCTGTCTCACTCACTCTCTGTCTGTCTCCCTCTCCTTCTGTCTCACACTCTGTATCTCTCCTTCTGGATTACTCTCTTTCTTTGTCTCTGGATCACTTTTGCTGTCTCTCTCCTAATGAATCACTTTCCCTGCCTCTTTTCTGTCTCACTCTTTCTGTCTGTCTCCTTCTGTCTCACTCTTTGTCTTACTCTCTGTTTCCCTCTCCTTTTATCTTACTCTCTGTGTCTCTCTTTCTCTCCCTTACTCTTATTTTGTGTCACTCTCTTTCTCCCTCCTTCTGTCTTATTATATCTGTCTCACTTTTTTTCCTCTTTTTCCTTCTGTCTTACCCTCTCTGAGGTGTCGCCTGGTTAAACACACTTATCTTCTCTAGTGTTACCAGTGTGTTTCTTTTTCTGTACAGCTGCCAGATGTTGCTGTGGCTGATGTTCTCTTGATGAGGAAAACTTTAGCTGAAACCTCACTGTGTGTGTGTGTGTGTGTGTGTGTGTGTGTGTTTGTGTGTGTGAGAGAGAGAGAGAGAGATGGTGGAACAGTTGAGTAAAGTGTGGCAGTGAAATGTGGACCATTTGAAAAAGTGTGTATGTTTTAGTGTGTGTGTGTGCGTGTGCATGTGTGTGTTTGTGTAAATCAGCACCCTTCACTCCTGCTCAGGTTGTTATGTGGCATGTGTCTGTGGCCGTTTCACAAATAACACTGATACAATGCAGAGAGAGAGACAGGGAGAGAGATACAGGCAGACAGACAGAGAGCCAGGGAGAGAGAGACAAAGAGGGACAGAGACAAAGAGAGATGTAGACAGAGAGACAGACAGACAGACAGAGAGACAGACGTACTAACGGGTTTGTCTGTATAGAAGTCTTGGAGTGAATCATTAATGTGTTGTTCTCGCCCAGACAGAGTGGTGTGTGTAATTAGTGTGTTTTAGCTGGAGTGGGTGTGGCCTGTGGGCGTGGCCTGTGTGAGACTGATGTGTGAGTCATGTGTACTTTAAACTTTTGTAGGGTCTCTGAAGATCTTCTGTTCTTCTGCTTTAAAGCTTTAGAAGAAACTTGAACTTCCAGATCCCAGCCAGTCATTCTGATGTCACTCTGAGTCAGAATACAGAACAACATGCATGAAATACCACCATGTGATTAATGACATGAGAACCTGTCGAGATGCCTGAGGGCTTTAAGTGTGTGCTTATGGGGGTGTTTGAGATCTAGAACGTCTCTAAGGTGGTTGAAAATTAAACTGGATTTATTTAGCATTTTTAAAAATTAGTTTGTGTGTGTGTGTGTGTGTGTGTGTGTGTGTGTGTGTGTGTGTGTGTGTGTGTGTAAGTTACATAATCAGTCTTTGTCTCTCTCTCTCTCTCCCTCACACTGTCTCTCTCTCTTTCTCTTTAAAGAGGAAGTGTCTGGTCTGTTGTGGACACAGTGAGACAGGAAGTCTTTAATGTTCCGTCTTTGCAGTCGTTGCCTTTGCTGAATGTGTGGAAATGAGTGTAAAATGGAATCAGTATGAACAGCCTATGAGACGACTCATCTTCTGATTGGTTAATTAATGGTTCCGCCAAATCTCACTATCAGCACCAGTTTTGGAACGTCACAGTAATTTTATCGTAACTGTCGTAAAACGTTTACGGAACGCTAAAACATCCTTCTGAGGGAAATCGTAGCTTTTATTTATTTTTATTGTGTGTATGTGTGTGTGTATGTGTATGTGTGTATGTGTGTATGTGTGTATGTGTGTATGTGTGTATGTAGGAGTGCTCTGGCCCGGAGGCTAAGTGTTAGCAATGTCACAGCAAAACATCTCCACATCCAGCACGCTGCACCTGGTGGCCACAGACATGACGGACATCATGGAGAACCTGGACACACGAGAGCTGGACATCGGAGACGGAGAGGACATGTTTGAGGGACCTGCAGCTCACAGTGCAGGTGAGATCAGCGTTCATAATACAGATGTTTCACAACTCTGAGGTTAATCCAGTGCAGCCATTTTACTCTGTGAGACTTCTCGTTGTTTTGTTTCATTTTGATTGTGTTGTTTATTTGTGTAGTTGTGTTTGTTTGTGTAGTTGTGTGGTAGTGGATTTGTTATTTGTGGAGCTGTGTAGTTGTTTGTGTGGTAGTCTAGTAGTGTGGTGGTGGATTTGTTTGTTTGTGTATTTGTTTGTGTAGTTGTAGTAAAGGTTTGTGTTGTTGTTGTTGTTGTTGTAGGAGATCGTGTTCCGTTCTCTCTGATCTACAGGATGAAGGGGTTTAAAGAACAGGACACGCAGGTCTTCCTCACATCATCTCCCATCACCGCCAAAATCCTGGAGGTGGAACGTTTTGCCTGCGCACAAGACCGCTTCAACCTCACCAACCAGAGGAGTGTATCCAAGGTCAGAGCGTGTGTGTGTGTGTGTGTGTGTGTTTTAGCCTCCTCCTCCTCCTCCTGCTGTTCTTCTTGTTATGCAGATTAAAGCTGGAGTGTGAAAACTCTGATCTTTAAGATGAGCTCCATGATTGTGTGCCGTCGTCTGTGGTGTGAAGCTGCCTACGATCTGTAATCTCAGTGTGAGACACATGGACACTTCTACAGGTTCTACAGCAGCTTTTCTTCAACACATACTCCATTAGAGATATAAAAATAAAGCATGTAGCATGAAAAAGGATCATCAGATCAGATCATTAGACTAGTAGATCAGATCATAAGATTTCTATAGCAGTTTTTACAGCAGATCAGATTTTTACCACAATCTCCACAAGATAAAAGTTGTGGTCAGGGCAGGTAGTCGGTTATGATGCTCAGGGGCCTGACTGTGGCAGCTTGGGACTGTTGGGGCTCAAACCAATCACATTCTGATCAACAACCCAGAATCTTTACCACTTCACCCTCAACTGGCCAAAAAGCTTTGAGGAACAGAAGATTAAAAATCCGTCAGAAGTGGCAGCTTTTCCTGACTCACGACTCCACAGAGCTCAGAAAGTGCTGATGATCTTAACGTGATGGTGATCGGATCCTGAAGCTCTGCAGCAGGTCCATACAGAGGAACGCTGATCAGTCGTTACCTTTTTTTCTGTGTAAGTTTGGTGAGACAGTCGGTTTGTGTGAGAGCTTAAACTGATCCTCCAGCAGTAGATCAGTCAGGGATTTGTTCGGGAAGAGATCTGCTGCTGTCGCTCTTCTCACTAACATGATGTTTGGTGTGATGTCGTCTGCGTTCCAGAAACTTCCGGCTGTGTTCAGGATCGAGATGAGACACGGGAACTTCGTCTGGAATGTGAAGAGGAAAGAGAAACACTTCATGGAGCTGCACAGAGAATTACGCACCTACAAAACCTTTCTGAAGATTCCACTCCCCTCCCGCAGGTCAGCTCAGTGTCTCCCGCCCTCCCTGCCTGCCTGTCTCCCTGCCTGCCTGTCTCCCTCCCTGCCTGTCTCCCTCCCTGCCTGTCTCCCTGCCCTCTCCCGTCCTGCCTGCCTACCTCCCGTCTCCCGCCTGCCTCCCTCCCTGCCTGTCTCCCTCCTGCCTGTCTCCCTGCCTGTCTCCCTGCCTGTCTCCCTGCCTGTCTCCCTGCCTGTCCCTCCCTGCCTCCCTGCCTGTCTCCCTGCCTGTCTCCCTCCCTGCCTGTCTCCCTGCCTGTCTCCTCCATGCCTGTCTCCCCCCTGCCCCTGTCTCCCTGCCTGTCTCCCTCCCTGTCTGTCTCCCTCCCTGTCTGTCTCAGGTTTTGCGCATTTACATTTATGACATTTGGCAACTTTGTGGTGCTGGGATTCAAACCCACAATTTTCCAGTTAGCAGTCTAACAACTTAACCAGTGCCCCACCACCTCCCATCTTCCTTTGTGTGTGGTGTGTGTGTGTGTGTGTGTGTGTGTGTGTGTGTGTGTGTGTGTGTGTGTGTGTGTGTGTGTGTGTAGTCACACGGAGCGGAGGCAAACGGTCAGACACACACGCCAGATGCCCACATTACCCCGTGGCGGAGGAGACGAACTCGCCCGAGAAGAGCAGGTGTCCAGCAGGAGGGTGGGTTCAGATCTCATGCACTTCATTCTGTTTAGAGATAAACGCAAAAGTTAGTGCACCCTTAGAAAAAAAAATATTATTATTGACCAAAAGTTTTCAGATGTTCAAAATAAACAGCATAAAAATTAATTATTAAAACTGAAAAAATGTTTTTAATGAATTTTTTTAGAAAAGAATTTAAATGATTTGACTTTATTTCTAGAATGGATGTATGATTAATGATTTAAACCCTGATTAATATGGAAATATGGAAATGAGTTGATCGTGTCAGAATAACAGGATTGGTGTGATGTGTGTTAACAGCGTCAGCTCGAGGATTATTTAAACAAACTGCTAAAAATGCCGCTGTACAGAAACTACCACGCTACCGTGAGTTCCTCGCATCTGGAACATCTGCTCACATCTGGAACACACGGATATGTAGATGAGATACACTCAGACCTTTACTAACTGCTGTGTAATGTTGTGATCCCTTGGTGTCGGCTGGTGGTGTTGGTTTTAGATGGAGTTTATCGATGTGAGTCAGCTGTCGTTTATCTACGATCTGGGACCCAAAGGCTTGTACGAGATGTTTGCTTGATGTTTCTGCTGAATGATTCTGGTTCCTGCTGTAGATATAGTAAATAAAGTTTTGTCCGTTTCCTCCTTAGAGAAGGGATGGTACACAAAAGGTCAGGAGGTCACCGTATCCCCGGACTGAACTGCTGCGGTCACAGTAAAGTGTGTTATCGCTGGTCTAAACGGTACGGGCTGGAACTCATCACCTCATGTTATTTACATATCAGCTGAGTTTCTGCTTTAATCACAGTCACATTTATGCATCATGAATATTCAGTGTTCTTTATACTGAGTCCTTTATTGTCTGTGTGTGTGTGTGTGTGTGTGTGTGTGTGTGTGTGTGTGTGTGTGTGTGTGTGTGTGTGTGTGTGTGTGTGTGTGTAGCTGGTTGGTAGTGAAAGATTCTTTCCTGCTTTACATGAAGCCGGACTCAGGGGCCATTTCCTTTGTCCTGCTAGTGGATAAAGAGTTCAGTGTGAAAATGGACTCCAAAGACACTGAGACCAAACACGGTGTTCGCGTGGACAGTTTGTGCAGGTACACAACACACACACACACACACAGTTAATATTAACACACACCATGTTGATCTGTTTTGTGAGCATTTCTATGGAACTGTGTGTGTGTGTGTGTGTGTGTGTGTGTGTGTGTGTGTGTGTGTGTGTGTGTGTGTGTGTGTGTGTGTGGTGTGTGTGTGTGTGTGTGTGTGTGTGTGTGTTGAGTGATTTTTTTTATTTATTTTTTTTACTGTGCTCCTCAGGAACCTGGTGCTGAAGTTCTCCAGTTACCGTCACGCACGCTGGTGGGGTCAAGCCATTGACGACTTTGTACGTAAATATGGCGGTGCTTTTCTCCAGAATCATCGCTTCGGTTCCTTCGCCAATGTGCAGGAGAACATTGCCTCCAAATGGTAACAAGGACCCCCCCCCACACACACACCTTGTGTGTCAGATGTCATATGTATGATATATAAAACTGCTCAGTATAGGTTCCTCTAAGGTTCTTGGTTTTTTGAAGGCCTGCCAGGTTCCTCATAAGGGTTCCTTCAGAGATGTATTATATACAGCTGCTGTGTAACTTCCATGTAAGATAAGTCTGTGGAGATGAGAGGTAGATCTGAGTAGAAGTGACATGCTGAAAAGTCGTTGTTGAACTTCAGCTCCAGCGTTTCTGCAGTAACCTGAGAAAAGCTGAGGGAAAGTGATCCAGTGGTAAAGCTCCTGCGCTGACCAGAACCAGACTGTGATACTGAGACAATAGGGCACAAACACACACGCGTGCACTCTCTCTCTTTCTCTCTAGATATCTCTCTCTCTCTTTCTCTCTCTCTCTCACTCACACACACACACACACACACACACACACACACACCACAACAACACGAGGTTTATATGCGGCGGTCCTTAAATCAGGGGTGTTGTTAATTTTTCAACTAAATCCTTATACGCTGCAGTCAGGGCTTTTAATTCCAGATGTGAGATTTTCCAGATGTGTAATGAAGTATGTGGTGTTTTTCAGGTATGTGAACGGTAAAACTTATATGGAGGACATATCTGCTGCCTTAGAGGAAGCCGAGGAGGAGATCTTCATCACTGACTGGTGGTATGTGTGAATAATCCCCAAAAAATCCCCAAACATCTGGATGATCTGTGTCACAGGAAACTTCACTGAAAAAAACCAACCAAAAACACACACACACGTTTCAACTCGGACAAGAAGATGAGGAGGAGATAATGTTCTGTGTGTAGAGGAGAGCAGGAAAGATCATCAAACACACACACACACACGCACGCACACACACACACACAGCCGTCAGATCCTCTTTCAGACAGAAGTTTACGGTTACGATTACCAATCTGTAAGTCAGTAAATTCCTACACTCACTTTTAAAATCTCTAATTATTTCTAATAATAAAACTGAAACTGATATAAAATAAAATTAATTTATTCTAAAATTCTTCATTTGCAGTTTGTTTTTAAAATATTTTCTTTTTTTTTTTAACTTTTGAACCTTTTAACCTTTAGTTTCTCTGTCGAACCTTTAAAGGGTTAAACTGACTTACATTTATTTTTTTTCTACAACTGAGTAATTGGGGGTTAAGGGCCTTGCTGAGGGGTCCAATAGTGGGAGATTAGTGGTGCTGGGAATCGAACTCATATCTTCCAATTAGCAGTCCAACACCTTCACCACTGCGCTAACACCTAATGTGTGTTTATGAATTTATACTGAGATATTTATTGATTATTGATTGATTAATTTCTGTGCGCTGTGAAATGCTGTGTGTGTTTTCTGAGATTGGACTGGATGGTGTGATGAGATGGTGGTGTTCTGATCTCAGTGTCTGATGTCTGCAGGCTGAGTCCAGAGATTTTCCTGAAAAGGCCGGTGGTTGAAGGGAATCGCTGGCGTCTGGACAGCATCCTGAAGCGGAAGGCTGTGAGTTCGACTCTCTAAAGCTTCGTTAACCTCTCTGCTTTCTGGGTGGTGTGGTGGGTTGAGCCGCCGGCACCCATATGGGACCTTTCCGCTCCCACCCCCTCTCTGTCTCCCCCATTTCATCCCTCTGTCCTATCAGTAAAGCCAGAAATATCTTTAATCAATTTCTGCTTTCTGGATTGCAGCAAAAAGGAGTTCGGATTTTCGTTCTGCTTTATAAGGAAGTGGAACTCGCTCTCGGGATTAACAGTGAATACAGCAAGAGGACGCTGATGCAGCTTCACCCCAACATCAAGGTAACTGCAGGAGGAAGAGGAAGAGAAGGAGGAGCAGGGACTTTAAGTTAGGGGATAAAACAGAATACAAGAGAATTATTTTCCTCTTCAGGTGATGAGACATCCGGACCACGTCTCCTCCTCCGTCTACCTGTGGGCTCATCATGAGAAGATCGTGGTTATCGACCAATCGGTGGCCTTTGTGGGCGGAATCGATCTGGCATACGGACGCTGGGATGATCGAGAACATCGGCTGACAGATGTGGGGAGCGTGACTAGAACACTCGCATCTGGAGAGGTAAACCAGCTGTTTCATAAACATCTGTAAAGTGTCTGTATAGAAGGAGTGACTGGTGTAAGTGAGACAGAGGGACAGCTGAGACTGCTGAGATCTAAGATTTAATCGTTATAGTTATGAGGAAAACTGATTAAAGCAAACGAATCATCTGCAGGTGTGTGTCAGTGAAGGTGCTCCACTGCACCACCTCGTGGTGGTGAATTTTTCTGCACGTCACACGGTGTTGATCTGTGACTGAGCCGAACCCTGTGTGTGTTTTAGAACCTAACAGAACAGTCGGTCCAAATTAACGGAACAAACTCCAGCAGGGATCTGGAGGAGCAGCCCAAACTCAGGGGTCACGGCAAAACCAGGAAGAGTCGCTTCAGCATCAGGAAACATCTGCAGAGACACGGACTGGCACACGCCGACAGTGTGAGCAGTGGAGAGAGTTCGGAGGAGAGTGAGTTCAGATCAATAATCAATAATCATCATCAGGTCTGTGTGCGAAACACCACACAGTGTGGAGGAGGACAAGGACAGGAAGCAAAAGGGTTAAAAAAATAAGTGTGAAAGTGTGTGTGTGTGTGTGTGTGTGTTTTGTGTTTCTTCATGAGCTGAAGAAGTCTTCCAGAGGTGTGTGAATGAGGTGTGTGTGTTTTAATGATCAGTGTGTTCTATTTTCTGGGTGCTGTGTGAAAACCGCATGATGTTTCACTCTGTTTAGTTTCCTGGTTAGTTGATCACATGACTCCCGTTTCCTCCTCCCGGTTTGATGATGTTTGATGTTTGGGTTTGTTTCTGGTTCGTCTCCTCTTTCTGCAGCTTCAGAAGTTGCTCAGGAGCTGCGGACGGACGTGGTGGGTCTGATGGGAAACACACGGTTCTGGCACGGTAAAGATTACTGCAACTTCGTGCACAAGGACTGGATCCAGCTGGACAAACCATTCGATGGTGAATCCTCGCACTCGCTCAGAGTCCCGGTTGGGTTTAGATCAGACCAAACTGATCGGTTAGTGATCTGATGTGTTCATAAACGTTTTTCAGATTTCATTGACAGACACGTCACTCCCAGAATGCCGTGGCACGACATCGCCTCTGTGGTGCACGGTAGAGCGGCCAGAGACGTCGCTCGCCACTTCATACAGCGCTGGAATTTTACTAAGGTGATCAAATCTACACTGTGTGTTTCTGTGTGTGTGTGTGTGTGTGTGTGTGTGTGTGTGTGTGTGTTTTCTAGCATTGGATCGTATTAAAGCTGATCCCGAGTCAGATTTCAGACACTTTTCGGTTATACAAACAGAACAGTTATAGAACCTGAAAGATTTTTTTTTGAGGAAATGTAACTTATCTTCTAAAGGTTGTCAATAATTCTGAAGGTCATCAAAGTTCACCTGAAGAACATGTTGAAACAGTTTGAATTAACAACAGTGTGTGGATCTGGTCTACAGATGGTGAAGCCGAAGTACCGCTCGCTCTCGTACCCGTTTCTCCTCCCGAAACAACATACTGCACTTGCACCAGCCAGGCTGCGTTCACACTAAGGTCCAGGTAATAGTGATCTGATCTCTGAGGCTTCATACCGTTCCTCTGTGAGACCCTGTGTGAGGTTTCTC
>VCAZ01000466.1:0-40666 GCA_005784505.1 Bagarius yarrelli
AAGAACAAAAAACACATCTTCATGTAGCCGCATATTATAGTATCGAGTCATACCGTGTGTGGTTGGTGTGTGTGTGGTTGTTGTGTGTGTGAGAAACAAATGTATGTGTTATTTTTGGCTGAGATTTTCCTCTCAGCAGGGCGAGGTTTGTGCTCGTAAAAGGTGGGTATCGAGCTCAGCACCACTGTGACTTTCTCACACCACACACACACACACGCACTGTGCGTGCAAAATGATCGTGTGTGTGTGCGAGTGCGTGCATATGTAAATGTATATGTATATATGATGTTGTGTAGTCTGTTTTTGTGTGGCTGATGCTGGTAGTTTTGTAGTCTGATGTTTGGATTTTTTAGTCTGATTCGCTCTTCTTCTCTTTTCAGTGTCTGATGTCATGAAGTTGATCGATCAGGCGCGCTGTATGTAAGTCACTTCCTGTTCTGCTTTCAAACCGTGATACAACAACGATTAATCTGCTTAACAAAAGAATACATTTCTTTGTTTTGTGTGTGTTTTAATTGTTGTGTGTGTGTGTATGAGTGTCGGTTGTTAGTATAAAAAGTTTTTTATAGTTATAGTTAATTCTCACATATAGCTAATTCTATCATTATAAAAGTAATGATTTGCAGTTTGAGTTTTGCCGTAACTTTAATATTAATTACTTTAATTCCCATATTAAATTAGGAAGTGAATGAAATGGACAGTAAATGGATAAATGTTGATATAATATTGTTGAGATTACACTATTGTAAGTTTGGTGATGTGATGATGGGATGTGATTGATTAGATTATTATTGTCCCGTCCTGGAAAACTCTTTTCTTGTTTTCACCTCATGGAGTAAAGTCGAGTTTATACTTCAGACTGAGAAACTTTCATTCACTGACTCCATCCTCTGAATCCTGTATACATCCCATCACATTCACACCAACACCAACTGATAGAAAAGCCAGTTTATTAACAGAATTTCATAGTGTGTGTGTGTGTCTGTGTCTGTCTGTGTGTGTGTGAGTTCAGATAGGTTGTGTGTCTGTGTGTGTGTGAGTTCAGATAGGTTGCAAGTTTGTGTGTCTGTGTGTGGTGTTCACATCCAAGTATAAATAATAATATCAGTTATACACACACCACGCACACACACAAACTGTAGACTTCTTACACACATCATACACACACACACGCACAGACACACACACACACACACACACACACACATGCATATATGCTGCTAGCATTGTGTGTTTGGTGGTCCTGCTCCTCCTAGTGTTTGTATTTATCTCTTAACACACGGTTTGTTCCAGCACCTGTTCTCCATGTTATGTTAAACACTCTGTATGTGTGTGTGTGTGTGTGTGTGTGTGTAGGGGGAGTGTGTGTTGACTGTGCAGCTCAGTGAGGAGGAGTGTGTAGAGGTGAAGAGGACGTGGAGTTTTACTTGCTGTTCTCCGCAGCACACAGAGACCCTGACCACCACGCTGAGGATCGTCATGTGACCCGCAGGCTGTGTGTCCAGTAGTACAGTGTTACACACAGACACACACTTACAAAAATGGTCATTTATTAGGAACGCCTTTGATCCGTAACGACTCAATCATGTCAGACAGCAGATCATCACAGGCTGCGATCTGATTGGTCGGTCGGGTTGAGTGCAGGAATGAGCAGGTTTTTCCTGATAAACTGAGAGTTAAAGATGAGTTTAATGCAATTAATGAAATGTCATTGAAATATACACTGTGTGTGTGTGTATATATTCTATATATATAGATATATATATAGATATGTGTGTGTGTATATGTGTGTGTGTTGCCCTCAGCTCATGATCGTGATGAACGGTTCGAGTCACTCTGTGTCAGTCGCGTCCGGTGGTTTGTGGATCCGGTGGCGGAGGATCGGTTCCAGTTCGTTCAGATTTGGCGCTGGACATGGTCACTTCCTGGTTAGTGCGGCGTCTCACAGGGACGGCCTGGAGGGGCCTGCTGCTCACGACTCACACACCCTTAGAAGAGCGGGAAAGACTCGACAAGACGCTATGTTGGCGCTAAAGCATCTCCCGCTACCGCCGGGATGGAGTGTACTGGGACCTGACCTCAACACACACTCACCAGCAGGTACACACACGCACACACACACACACACATGCAGTAAAACCTAATTAATCTGGTGTGGAGATTGTTTATTTCAGGTTTTAGCCACTAGATGGTGTAATGAAGTCAGGCCTTGACGTGTGTGTGTGTTTTCTGAAATAAATATTATTAATACATGAAGCAGGAAGTTTCTGATGTGAAGGGACTTGTTTGGTTTTGTGTGTGTGTGTGTGTGTGTGTATCAGTTGTAATGTGTATAAGCTCCAAATTATTAGTTCCTGTCTATCTGAATTATTTCTAACCGTCTACCTATTCAGCTGTCTGTCTGTCTGCCTTTCCAGCCATACAGATCTGAGTCTGTCTGTCGGCCTGTCTGTCTCTCTACCTGTGTGTCTGATTTTCTTTTCCGTCTCTCTTTTTGTTCATCTGTCTGTCTGTTCTCATCGTGTTTATTCTGTTAATATTTGTGTGTCTGTGTGCCCTTTATCTGTCTGTCTCTCAGTAAACTGTCTCACTGCTGTAGTGTGAGAACACGCTGTGTTCTTTTCCTCGTCCTAAAGTAAACATTGTTCTTGTGTGTGTGTGTGTGTGTGTGTGTGTGTGTGAATGATTGATGTGGTTCGGGTGAGAGAGGTTCTTCTCGGCTGTTTTCTTGTCTCTGATTGGTGGAGCTGTGATGTTCAGAGGGTCAGTGGGCGGGGCTTATCGTTCAGAGTCCCGTGTTTTTCCTCCAGCTGTTTCTGCTGCGGCTGCAGGAGACTGACGAGTGATTAACGCTAAACTAGTTAATACTCGGTGGTGAACCTTAACTAACACTGATTAGCAGTGAGGCAGTAACACGCAGGTGCGCCGGGAAGGTTAGCGGGTCCATGGTGAGAACGGGTTCCATACAGGAACTTTACAGGAACCAGAAGAAGAAGATTGAGGATTGAACTTGAAGACGTTTCTGGACAGGTTTTATTCCTTTTTTTACTCGTTTATTTAAATGTTGTGTTTTTGTTTATTTGTGTTTAATGAAGTATTTTAGAAACTACAGGAACTGAAATCACTGCCTGTCCTGAAAACAATTCCACTCATTTTTTTTTTTTCTGGGACGTTAAAATAGTTTGCAGTATTTCAGCTTCCAAAAAGTCTAAAATAAAAAAAGAATAAAATGAAATTGTGCTTCCTGGTGAAAAGATTCCCTGTTTCTTAAATTGCTTTCGAGGTTTTTTAAAAATAATATTCGTTATTTATTTTCCGAGTTCTTTAGGAAGTTCTCGTAAAGGTTCTGAAAGTTCTCCCAGGTTCCTGTTCCCTCAGCTGGTGGTTCTCAGGTTTCAGTAACTGAAATGTTCCTGAAGGTTTTTTACCATGTAAACATTTATTTTATCGAAGGTTTTTCTGTTGTTTCTCAGTCCTGATGAGCGTCACAGCTTCGGTCTCACATTGCGTTTTCTTGAGCTGTGTGTGTGTGTGTGTGTGTGTGTGTGTGTGTGTGTGTGTGTGTGTGTGTGTGTGTGTGTGTGATTTTTCCAATAATAATCAGCAGATTTAAACAAACTGTATTTCTGTTTGCTGATTTTATTTATTTTGTCAGTTTCTTTATTCATCGTCTTTAATTGGTTGTTTCATAATTTTATCACAAAGATAAACTGTGTGTGTGCGTGTCTGTGTGTTGTTGTGTGTGTGTGTCAGTATTCCATGTTTTGGTGTGTGTTTTATGTCTTCAGGTGTATTTGTGTTAATGGGATTGTGGTGTGATTTTCTGATCAGACTCCAGTCCCCGTGAGACGCTGCTGCACTTTGCGGCTCGTCGAGGTCTCCGGCGTGTCTCACTGTTTCTCCTGCAGCAGCCTGGAGGACCAGACGCCCTAAAGACACCCAACAAACACGGACACACACCTGCTCACGTGGCACAGAGCAGAGGACACACACAGCTACAACATCTCCTCTCAGAGTGAGGATATGCATACACACACGCTTTTAATACACACACTCTTATAATACACACTTATGCTTTTAGAACTTGTTTATCTGTCACATCTTGTGTTTACAGTCATGATTCAAGTTGTTGGAGTAATCTACACACACACACGAACACAACATACAGACACACACACACAACATACACACACACACACACATTACACACCTCTGACATTATTTTTATTACTAATTCAGTGCCTGAGTCATTTAAGTAAACGATACCGAGTCAGTTAAGTAAATGACTCTATATAGGTTACATGAACAGTGAGTCGTTTAGATGAATGATTCAGTTTCTATTATTGAAACTGATATATTTGTGTTTTTTTTTATTGTAAAATAATAACAATTATGATAAAATAATAATATAAATACTAATAATAATAATAACATCTCTAATGTTATATAGTATGTAATTATAATTTAAATCTGATGTAACTAATGACTTTAGTGTGTATAAATACATAAAACTGCATCGCTGGCAAAATGATGCGCTAGCTAACCTTATCTAACTAGCTGATTATCATTTAAGTTAGTGTGTGTGTGTGTGTGTGCGCATGTGCACGTGTGTGTGTGGGTGTGATAATGGGTAATTATGGTTGTGAGTCAGTTGGATATTCGCCCTCATCCACTCTGATTTGCGTGTGACTCTCTATAACAGTAAAACAGGAAGTGGAGTTCCAGATGGAGGAGAACTTCCTCTAAGCAGCGAATCATCATCTGTCTGTCTGTCCGTCTCTCTGTCTGCCTGTCTGTCTTTCTTTCTTTCATTTTTCAGCTCTTTTGCCATTGAACTCTTTATTCTTTTCTCTTCTTCACTGAAACCAGTTCAGTGCTTTAACATGTGCAGCAATTACACGTGCACCAGCTGTTAGTGTAAACACACACACACACACACACACACACACACACACACACACACACACACACTCCAGTGTGTTATAAGTGAGAGAGGGAGGGTGTGTGGTTTTGTGTAGGTGTTGAAGGTGTGGTGCATCTGAATCACCTGGGTGTTTTCTTTGTGTGTGTGTGTGTGTGTGTGTGTGTGTGTGTGTGTGTGTGTTAGGTTGGAGAGTTCACCACACCTGGAGCAGAAGGCTGTGAGACGTTGTCCCTCTGCAGGTCGTGTGTTTCAGCACCACCCCAAACTCAACACTTTCTCTCTTACGGTGAAGCAGGAAACAGATGGAGATCCAACAGACCTGCAGAGAGACGTAGACGAACTCCGGCGTTACACTCGCTCTCACACACACCGCCATGGCAAGGTAACCTTACACACACACACACACACACACACACACACACACACACACACACACACACAGAGCGAAGGTACATGAGGGTGAAAGATGAGTGTTACCGGACGCGGATCTTCCCGCAGACACTTTTTCTGAATACTTTTTTTAATATAAAAGTTTACAGTAAAAAACAATGACATCATGTCTAATCATTAGTCAGTGGGAGGGGCTATCAGTATCGCTTAATGCTGATTGGCTAATAGTGTTACTGAAAAAATTTTTTTTTTTTTTATTTTTATAATTAAAAGACATTTTTAACTATGTGTGTGTGTGTGTGTGTGTGTGTGTGTGTGTTTCTGTCTTTTTTACTTTAAGCTTTTAATCTGGCAACCTGCAGTATGAAACGATTGAAGCGATTGTCATACTTGTGGTAGTGTGTATATATGTGTGGTGTGTGTTAGTGGATGTGTGGGATGTGTTAGTGGATGTGTTGTGTGTGTGTGTGTGTGGTGTGTGTGTGGAGTATGTGTGTGTGTTTGGTGATGTGTGTGTGTGTGTGTGTGTGTGTGTGTGTGTGTGGTGTGTGTGTGTGTGTGTGTGTGGGGTGTTAGTGGATGTGTGTGTGTGTTATGTGTGTGTGTGTGGGTGTGTGTGTGTGTGTGTGTGTGTGGTGTGTGTGAGGGTGTGTGTGGTGTGTGTGTTAAGTGTGTGTGTGTGTGTTAGTGGGTGTGTTCGTGGAGTGTGTGTGTGTGTGTTTGTGGTGTGTGTGTGCAACGGAGTGTGTGTGTGTGTGTGTGTGTTAACGTGGAGTGTGTGGAGTGTGGGTGTGTGTTGTGTGTTAGGGAGTGGTGGTGTGTGTGTGTGTGTGTGTTAGTGGTGTGTGTGTGGGTGGTGTGTGTGTTACGGGAGTGTGTGTGTGTGTGTGTGTTTTACGGGATGTGTGTTGTGTGTGTGTGTTAACGGGAGTGTGTGTGTGTGTGTGTGTGTTAACGGGAGTGTGTGGTGTGTGTGTGTGTGTGTGTTCGGGAGTGTGTGTGTGTGTGTGGTGTGGAGTGTGTGTGTGTTTGTGTGTGTTAACGGGAGTGTGTGTGTGGGTGTGTTTGTGTTAACGGGAGTGTGTGTGTGTGTTTAACGGATGTGTGTGGGTGCATGGTTAACGTGTGTGTGTGTGGTGTTAACGGGAGGGGTGTGTGTGTTAACGTGTGTGTTTTGTTCGTGGGAGTGTGTGTGTGTGTGATGTGTGTGTGTGTGTTAACGGGAGTGTGTGTGTGTGTGTTGTGTGTTGTGTGTGGTGTGTGTTAACGGGAGTGTGTGTGTGTGTGTGTGTAACGGGAGTGAGTGTGTGGTTTTGTGTGTGTGTTAACGGGAGTGTGTGGTGTGTGGTGTGTGTTGTGAACGGGAGTGTGTGTGTGTGTGTGTGTTGTTAACGGGAGTGTGTGTGTGTGTGTGTGTTAACGGGAGGGTGTGTGTGTGTGTGTGTGCGGGAGTGTGTGTTAAACGGGAGTGTGTGTGTGTGTGTGTGTTAACGGGAGTGTGTTGTGTGTGTTGTGTTAACGGAGTGTGTGTGTGTGGTGTGGGTGTGGTGTGTGATGTGTGTGTGTGTGTTACGGGAGTGTGTGTGTGTGTGTGTGTTAACGGGAGTGTGTGTGTGTGTGTTTTAACGGGAGTGTGTGTGTGTGGTGTTGGTGTGTGTGTGGTTAACGGGTGTGTGTGTGTGTGTTGGGTGTGTGTTTAACGGGAGTGTGTGGTGTGTGTGTGTGTTTAACGGGAGTGTGTGTGTGTGGTGGGTGGGAAAAGGGTGTTTGGAGGGTGTGTGTGTGTGTGTGTGTGTGTGTAACGTGGAACGGGATGTGTGTGTGTGTGTGTGTGTGTTAACGGGAGTGTGTGTGTGTGTGTGTGTGTGTTGTGTTAACGGGAGTGTGTGTGTGTGTGTGTCGTGTGTGGTTAACGTGTGTGTGTGTTAACTGGAGGTGTGTGTGTGTGTGTGTGTGTTAACGGAGTGGTGTGTGTGTGTGTGTTAACGTGGAGTGTGTGTGTGTGTGTGTGTGTGTGTGTGTAACGGGAGTGTGTGTGTGTGTGTGTGTTTAACGTGAGTGTGTGTGTGTGTGTGTTAACGGGAGTGTGTGTGTGTGTGTGTGTGTAACGGGAGTGTGTGTGTGTGTGTGTTGTTAACGGGTTGTTTGAGGTGTGTGTGTGTTAACGGGAGTGTGTGTGTGTGTGTGTTGTGTGTTAGGGTTATGATGCGAGTGTGTGTGTGTGTGTTAACGGGAGTGTGTGTGTGTGTGTGTGTGTGTGTGTGTGTGTGTTAACGGGAGTGTGTGTGTGTGTGGAGTGTGTGTGTGTGTGTGTTAACGGGGTGTTTGTGTGTGGTGTGTGTGTGTGTGTGTGTAGTGTGTTGTGTTTAACGGGAGTGGAGTGTGTGTGTGTGTGTGGGTGTTAACGGAGTGTGTGTGTGTGTGTGTGTGTGTGTGTGTTACGGAGTGTGTGTGTGTGTGGTGTGTGTGTGTGTGTGTAACGGAGTGTGTGGTGTGTGTGTGTGTGTGTGTGTGTTACCGGGAGTGTGTGTGTGTGTGTGTGTTAACGGGAGTGTGTGTGTGTGTGTGTGTTAGTGTGTGTGTGTGTGTGTGTGTGTTAACGGAGTGTGTGTTGTGTTGTGTGTGTTGGGATGTGTGTGTGGGTGTGTTAACGGGAGTGTGGTGTGTGTGTGTTCACGGGCGTGTGTGTGTGTGTGTGTGTGTGTTAAGTGTGTGTGTGTGTGTGTGTGTGGTGTGTGTGTTGTGTGTTAACGGGAGTGTGTGTGTTGTGTGTGTTGTGTGTGTGTAACGGATTGGTGTGTGGTGTGTGTGTGTTAACGGGAGTGTTGTGTGTGTGTGGTGTTGTGTGTGTGTGTGGTGTGTGTGAGTGTGTGTTAACGGGAGTGTGTGTGTGTGTGTGTGTGTGTTAACGGGTGGTCTAGTGTGTGTGTGTGTGTGTTGTGTTAACGGGAGTGTGTGTGTGTGTTGTGTGTGTTAACGGGAGTGTGTGTGTGTGTGTGTTAACGGGAGTGTGTGTGTGTGTGTAACGGGAGTGTGTGTGTGTGTGTGTTAACGTGAGTGTGAGGTGTTGTGTGTGTGTAACGTTAAATAACGGGAGTGTGAGTGTGTGTGTTAACGGAGTGTGTGTGGGTGTGTGTGTGTGTTAACGGGAGTGTGTGTGTGTTGTGTGTTAACGGGAGTGTGTGTGTGTGTGTGTGTTAACGGGTGTGTGTGGTTGTGTGTGTTGTGTGTGTGTGTTTGTAACGGGAGTGTGTGTGTGTGTGTGTGTGTGTGTGTTTTGTTCGCGGAGTGTTGGTGTGTGTGTGTTAACGGGAGTGTGTGTGGTGTGTGTTGTGTGTTACGTGTTGTGTGTGTGTTGTTAACGGGGTGTGTGTGTGTGTGTGTGTTAACGGGAGTGTGTGTGTGTGTTAACGGGAGTGTGTGTGTGTGTGGTGTGTTTAACCGGGAGTGTGTGTGTGTGTGTGTTAACGGAGTGAGTGTGTGTGTGTGTTTGGAGTGTGTGTGTGTGTGTGTGTGTGTTAAGTGTGTTGTGTGTGTGTGTGTGTTAGTGTGTGTGTGTGTGGTGGTGTGTGAACGTGTGTGTGTGGGTGTGTGTTAACGGGAGTTAACGGAGGTGTGTGGTGGTGTGTTAACGGGAGTTAAGTGAGTGTGTGTGTGTGTGTGTGTGTGTTAACGGGAGTGTGTGTGTGTGTGTGTGTGTGTTAACGGGAGTGTGGGTTGTGTGTGTGTTAACGGGGTAGTGTGTGTGTGTGTGTGTGTGTTAACGGGAGTGTGTGTGTGTGTGTAGGTAGTGTCGTGATGTGTAACGGGAGTGTGTGTGTTTGTTGTAACGGGTGTGTGTGTGTGTGTGTGTTAACGGGAGTGTGTGTGTGTGTAGTTTTACTGGGGGTGTGACGTGGTGTGTGGTTGGTGTGTGTGTTAACGGGAGTGTGTGTGTGTGTTACGTTGTGTGTGTGTGTGTAACGGGAGTGTGTGTGTGTGTGTAACGGAGTGTGTGTGTGTGTTAGCGGGAGAGTGTGTGTGTGTGTGTTAACGGGAGTGTGTGTGTGTGTGTAGCGGGAGTGTGTGGTGTGTTAGCGGGGCGTGGTGTGTTTGTTAACGGGAGTGTGTGTGTGTGTGTAGTGTGAGTTAACGGGGTGTGTGTGTGTGTGTGTTTTGTTGTTTGTGTTAACGGGTGTGGGTGGTGTGTGTGTGTGTGTTACGGAGTGGTGTGTGTGTGTGTGTAACGGGAGTGTGTGTGTGTGTGTTGTTATGGGAGGTGTGTGTGTGTGTGTGTGTGTGTGTGTTGTGTGTGTTAACGGTGTGTGTAACGGGAGTGTGTGTGTGTGTGTGTTAACGTGTGTTTGAGTATGGTGGTGTGTGTGTTTTTATATAATGTGTTATTAACGGAGTTGTTAAGTGTGTGTGATGTGTGGTGTGTGTTAACTTTATGTGTGTTGTTATTTCTTTGTGTGTTTCGGGTGTGTGTGTGGTGTTCGGGATTTTTAGCGGGAGTGTGTGTGTGTTAGCGGGAGTGTTGTGTTAACGGGAGTGTGTGTGTGTGTTAACGGGTGTGTGTGTGTGTTAACGGGAGTGTGTGTGTGTGTGTGTTAACGGGAGTGTGTGGTGTGTGTGTTAACGGGAGTGGTTGTGTGTTGTTGTTTAATGGGAGAGTGTTATTTAATTTATTGGATATTTTTATTAAATGTTTTAATTTTATGTCATTTTTTACTTTATTTCTTTTGTTTCTTTTTTTCTCTTTTTTTCTCTTTTCTTCTCTGCTGTCTTTTTTCTGTTTGATTTCTATCTGTCCTTTTGTCCTCTCTCTCACTGTCACTGTCTCTGTGTCTTCAGGCAGGATCTCGGCAGCAGCTCCGGTCCGGCCCGCTGATTCTGAGCCGGGATTTCGGTGGTGAATCTCAGCCGGCTGTCCTGACCCCCTCTGACGACGCCTCCCACCACGTACCGCCGGCGCGAGAACACCAGGAAGTGGAGGAAGAAAGCGGCCATCGATCCGAGCGCCTGAATGGAGATGACCTGTTGGAGGAGGGTGACGTTCCAGCGGCTGAAGTTTCCTCAGATCCTGGAAACGAGACTGTGGGACTAGAGGTTGAAGGAGTGTGTGTTGAAAAGCGGAAGAACTCTGCAGCTGTCAGCACTGTTTCCTGTAGAGACCAGCAGCAGGAGGAAGTAGATAGAGAGCTGAGGGTAATCAGGGAGGCACCGAGGAGCAACACAGCGTCTGAGACAAAGACACACAATAAAATCCAATCTGGCAACCTGCAGGAGGGAACGATGGGTCAGACTCAGGGACTCCTCCCAGAAACAGAAGAAAGGAAAGAGGCGAGAGGGGACTTACCAGAGGAAAGGGAACCAGAGCATGACTCTGAGCAGGAAACCTTCTGGTTGAGCGAGAAGACGCAGCTGCTCCATGGACAGAAGGACAACGATAAACGCTTGTGGTTTTACCAACATTTAAACGTTACCACGCCAGAAAACGCCAAGGAGCTCCAGATCCAGGAAGCAAGAAAAGACATCTCACAGATACACCAGTCCGCCGGCTGCAGCACACAGGATCCTCACGTTGGACAATCATTGGATTCTCTTAGTTTCAGACCCAACATGGCTCCAGGACCTGTCCACAACGTACGTCTCGAACCGTCAACTGGAGTCCAACAGATGCTTAATGTTACTACAGAAGACCAAATTGACGCTCCTCCTGAAACACCGTCTGATTGCTTGGAACAGATGAGCTCAGATTCCGGGAAAGAATCTCTACCTTGTGATGATGTCACTGATGCACCAGACAGATTACTGCCAGATGTTTCTCTCACAGCTGAAGAAAATTCTGGAAAAATACGAATCGATCAGATTTTACATTCTGAGATAAAAGAACATTCGTTACCAGAATCTGAAAGTGACGTCCAACCAGTTGTATCTCCAGAAACATCTGAGGAACATTTTCAAATACTTAACAAGAAACCATCTCAGGAGCATAGTGAGTCTCAGATCCTGGATGCCACACACCAAAATCCCGACAGATCACAGGGTTTACTTCTGGTTCCGAACCCAGCAGCTCCTTTAGGAATACTAGTTTCGGGTTCTAGCTCTGGAGAAGCAGAAAATGTTTTCCAATCCAAGATGGAAAAGGAGCCGCAAGCCTTCCAGACACCTCCAGAGTCGCCCTGTGAGTTCTTCTCTGTCGATGGATTTATTAATATGACATCTCTTGAACTTCTTTCTGAAGACACTATGGAGAAAGTTGGTAAGGTAGAAACAGAGCTGCTTGAGAGGTGTGAAAGCTCTAAAAAGTCACCTGTTAGTATTTTGTGTGGTTCTTTCTCCAAATTGACCCTCAGAGGAAGTCCGCTGGATCCTCAGCTTCACAGCATCACCTCAGAGACCATTGAGAGGACAGCTGATGATTTGGAAACCTCAACAACAATTTCTTTACAGGTTGAGAAGACCAATGAGGAGGTGATAAAGTTCGAACCAGAGCTCATCAAAATGTGTGAGAGATCAGGAATGTCTGCAGAATCATCAAGTGATCCTGTAGCTGAGGAGAACCTTGAAGGAACGGCAGCCATTACACAAAAAGACCAACCTCCAGAATCAAAAGATCAGGAGGTGTTAATGAAGTTGAAGATGTCTACACAGCTTGGAGAGAAACCAAAAAGTCCATCATTGCCATGTGAGTCATTATCGCCAACCATTTCTGTCTTAAAGAACATCACTGACTCTCAGGCTGAGCTCATGACCTCAGCAGAGAGAACATTAGAAACATCTAATCCAAATCTGGAGGTCAGCGGCTTTAAAGAAAACATCCTAGAACATCCTGAGGTCATGACTTTAGAAGAAAGTAATACTGGAAAATCTCTTGATCTCATCATATCCTCCAAAGAGACTACTGGAGAAACATCTTCTGAGCCACTTCCTGAGGTTGAAACCCTTGAGGGGAGTGTTCAAGACCAACAACATAAGGTCATGATCTCTGAGGAGAGCATTGCAGGAACCGTTTTGGACTGTGATGTTGATTTTACGTCTGCTGAGGAATTGATTAGAGATATGTCTCTTAGTCCAGTTCTTGAAGTTCTTAGCAGCCCTGAAGAAATCCACCAACATGAGAAGAGCAGAAATGAACTAGAAAGTAATCTAGAAACTCAAGAATTTCATCATGATCTCATCAAACCTTTTAAAGAGACAGTCAGAGAAGTTTCTGGTGGCCCGCTTTCTGAGGAAAATGCTCCAGACCAGCAACCTGAGGTTCTAATCTTAGAAGAAGCATTGAAGGAACATCTTTTGGAATCATTCATGATCTTCCTATGTCCCTTGAGGAAACAGTCAGCACCTGTTCAGAGGTAAATGTTTTGGACCAACAACATGAAGCAACAACCTGTGAGAACATCATTGATGGAACATTTCAAGATCCTGAGGATCCTCTTGAAGTCAGAACCTTGGAAAATAGTTTTCAAAACCCACATCTTGAGGTGACGATTGGAGAAACAGCTCCTGTGATCACAGCATTTGAGAAGATCATCGGATTTCCATCTGATAACACCCAGCCTGGAGAGGCAACCTCTGAGGAGAACTGCAGAGCATCTCTGGAACCTTTAGCTGTCATAGATGCATGTTTTTCTGATGCTCCAGTTCAACGTGAGAATGTAATTCTGGACCCTCCTGAGTTCTGTAGTGTCTCATCTTTGGAGAACATTTCCAACTCAGGATTACACAAGATCTCGGCGCAGATGCTAGATCGGAATGTTGGTACTGGATTAGATATGGACAGCAGCCCCCCTGTAGAAGTGGATAGTGGTTCAATCCAGGATTTACCATCTTCAGACAGTGTGTCTATCCATAAAAGTGAAAATCTGGAGGAGGAGAAAAGTTCCACAAAGAAGGAACGCGAAGAGGAACCGACAGAAGAACATACAGCAGGTGAGAGGAGATTGTGTGTTCACTCCATGTATGAAGGTCATTGTATTGTGTTTGTCGCATTGTTCTCGTTGGCGTTTCATGACCAATGATGTCATTTATCACAGTCATTTATACACCAGGTGTTTTTGGTAGCTTGTTTGGTATGTAGCGTCTGGTCAATGGGGTCGTGTCTCAGAATAGCAGCGGTGTGGGATTCGACCCGAGCTCTTTGTCTGATCTGTTATCACACTCGCTCAGGAGCAGCTGAGGAGAATAGCTTTTGTTTATTTCATTCTGTACATCCGTCTCTGATTCCATCAGCGCTGGTTAAAGGTCAGTGTCCCCCAGGGGCCCGAATCTGTCAATCAGGAGACAGAAATGAGACAAAGGCACTGCAGTGACGTTGGAGCAGATCAGTGACCAGACGGATCTAGAATTATACAGCAAATACTTTTATTATTTAATATAAATGTTTTCTTTGTAATTGAGTTTTATTTATATTATATCATTATTATTATTATTATTATTACATTTTATTAATCTTTTATATTTAACAGACTTGTTATCTGATTGACACATACTGTATTATTTATTATATTATTTTATAAAAAAAAGTAAGGAGATTTTATTCGGTTGTAAACTTAATAAAAAAATAAATAAAAAATAAAATATTGACTAAAATAAAAAATCTACTAATGTTTGTTAGTCCACATTTTATCTAATTACAGTAATAATAAAAGGGGCGGAGCCATAAATTAATCACACGGTGTTTTAAATCATAAAACAAATTTTTTAAAGCAAAATAAAAATGTGTATATTTTTATTTAAATTGTTTATTAACATTTATTTTAATTTGTTTTAATTTTGCTTTCAGTCAGTTTGCTGTTTTTTCAGGTCATAAAAATGTTCTTTAAATAACTGAAATAATTCTACTGTTCTCGCAGTCTGACCAATCAGAATGCAGGAAAAACAAACACGGTGGATAAACAGGAAGTGCCCTAAAAATTGACCGAACCAGAGAAATTTTTTTAGAATTTCTTTGCGTGTGTGCGCGTGCGTGCGTGTGTGCGTGTGCGCGTGCGTGGCGTGCGTGTGTGTGCTATGAGTGAGTAATGATTGATTGCATCGTCATGGTTACATTGTTGTGTTAAGACAATTCTCTAAAAAACAAATTACTTTAATAAAAAAGAGAGAAAGAGGGATAGAGAGAGAGAAAAGATGGATGGAGAGAGAGACAGAAAGAGAGAGACAAAAAGAGAGAGACAGAAAGAGAGAGACAGAAAGAGAGAGACAGAAAGAGAGAGATTTACTTTCAAACATTTAACTCGAACTGTAACAAGTCAAAAAACTTCCTGAAACTCGACTGAAGAGGAAACACACACACACAAACACACACACACACTTACATATATATATACACACACACACACACACACACCACATATATATATATATATATATATATATATATATATATATATATATATATATATATATATATATATATATATATATATATATATATACATACACACACACACACACACACACACACACACACACACCACACTGTACACACACAGTCACAGAGGGTACAGATTTGTGTGTAGCTTTGTATTGCCATTTGTTGGTGTGTCTCGAGATGTTTTAATACTCCTCATACACACACGCACACACACATCTGTACAGTATAGGCAGAGATACACATGCATGCGCACACACACACACTGATACACACCAACACATTCTGTAGGTGCTGTGGTCTGCAGTTGTGGGCGGGGCTTATCGTTAATAAAGTGCTGTTAGAGATGATTGGCGTGTGGTTTTGTGTTGCTGATTTTACAGTTTTCAGTGAATAAAATTTAAATAAAAATTCATTTTCTGATTGTAGATAAACAACAAACAGAAAGACAAAACATCAAACACAACAATCAGGTGAGTCAGAGTCCCTGTCTGTCTGTCTCTCTGTCTCTGTCTCTCTGTCTCTCTGTCTGTCTGTCTGTCTGTCTCTCTGTCTGTCTGTCTGTCTGTCTCTCGTCTGTCTGTCTGTCTGTCTGTCTGCTGTCTGTCTGTCTGTCTGCTGTCTGTCTGTCTGTCGTCTGTCCCTTCTGTCTCGCTGTCTGTCTGTCTCTGTCTCTCTGTCTCTCTGTCTGTCTCTCTCTGTCTCTTCTCTTTGTCTCTCTCTCTTTCTGTCTCTCTGTCTGTCTGTCTGTCTTTTTCTGTGTATGTCTCTCTCTCTCTCTCTCTTTTTTCTCTCTCTCTCTGTCTGTGTGTTGTGTGTGTGTGTGTGTGTGTGTGTGTATGAAACAGACTGTCTTCATTCCACTGGTCTTTAGGAATATTTACAGGCAGCATGACGTCTTTCACTCCTGACCTCTTGACCCCTGACCTTTATCTGGGGTCAGGTGTGTATGAGAACGCTCAGTGCGGAGTGTGTGAGTGTGTTTATCTTCCACACGTCACATGCAGTTTTTAGTAGTGGGAGTGAGAGACGGTGACACCATCATAGAAACACACAATAATAATAATTGTGTGTGTGTGTGTGCTTTAAATTGTGTATATAGTTTTAGACTTATATAGTTTATATAAGTCTTTTAACGTGTGTGTGTGTGTGTGTGTGTGTGTGTGTGTGCTTTTAATTGTGTATATAGTTTTTAGACTTATATAGTTTTATAAGTCCCTTTTAACGTGTGTGTGTGTGTGTGCTTTAAATTGTGTATATAGTTTTTAGACTTATATAGTTTATATAAGTTTTTTAGACTTTTTAACGTGTGTGTGGTGTGTGGTGCTTTAAATTGTGTATATAGTTTTAGACTTATATAGTTTATATAAGTCTTTTAACGTGTGTGTGTGTGGGTGTGTGTGTGTGCTTTAAATTGTGTATATAGTTTTTAGACTTATATCTTTATATACGTCGTTTTTAACGTGTGTGTGTGTGTGTGTGTGTGTGTGTGTGTGCTTTAAATTGTGTATATAGTTTTAGACTTATATAGTTTATATAAGTCTTTTAACGTTTTGTTTTTTTTGTCTCTCTGTCACTTCGTTCACGTCTCATCTCCGTCCGTGTGAAAGAACACTTAGTGTTTTATCTGAAGTGTCTCTGGAGATAACGAGTGTGAGACTGAGCGTCTCGTCTGCTGGACTTTCCCCGCGCGGTCCTCAGTCTCACAAACGCAATTTCATCAGTTTATGATAAAAGGAAAAACAGAATCTTTAACATCAGTTTTTTATACATTTACAGAAAATCATTGAAAGTGGTGGCTTGGTGGTTAGGGTGTTGGACTGATGCAAGAAAGACCGGGGTTCGATTCCCAGCACCACCAAGCCACCACTGTTGGGCCCCTGAGTGAGGCCCCCTAATCCCCATTGCTCAGTTGTATAAATGAGATAAATGTCAGTCGCTCTGGATGTTTTTATTATAATAAAACTTTAATAAACGATTTGTTCTATGTTAGAATTTATTCTAATTATTTTTCAGACTAAAAAGTTAACCATTAATTAAAACAATTAATAAAAATGAATGATTCAAATTTATTGTATTAATTAATTTAAGTTAAGAATAGGTAATAAATAAAAATAATTATTTAACATGTAATGTCATGATTAAATGAATAAATATTATAATATATTATAATATGTGTTTAATAAACAACTATTAATTATTTAAAATTTAATTTATAAATCAAATTTATACAGAAGCCCAAAAATTTTTTTTAACAAAAGTTAAATGAGTTTGATAAAAAAATGTTTAGTGATTCCTGTTAGTAATGTGTGTGTGTGTGTGTGTGTGTGTTGTGTGTTGTGTGTGTGTGTGTGGTGTGTGTGTGTGTGTGTGTGTGTGTGTTAGTGTGTGTGTGTGTGTGTGTGTGTTATAACGGTGAGGAGAACAACAGAAATTAGAGCAGAACACGGCGCCCTCTACAGTCACTAACTAAACACAGTAAAACGAGTTCATAGAGTTTAACTGTCAACGCAAATTAAACATTACCGTGTTATATGGCGGGATCTGTGCTCTGATGGTACAGTGTTATTAGGGCGGATCTGTGCTCTGATTGGTTTACAGTGTGTTATGGCGGGATCTGTCTCTGATGGTCCGTGTTATATAGCAGGATCTGTGCTCTGATTGGTTAGTGTTATTATAGCGGATCTTTGCTCGATAGTTACAGTGTTATTATAGGCAGGATCTGTGCTCTGATGGTTAGTCTAATTATGGGCGAATATGTGCTCTGATTGGTTACAGTCTTAATATGGGCGGAATCTGTGCTCTGATTGGTTACAGTCTTATTTGGGCGGGATCTGTGCTCTGATTGGTTACAGTCTTAATATGGGTGGGATCTGTGCTCTGATGGTTTACGAGCTTAATATGGGTTGGGGATCTGTGCTCTGATTGGTACAGTCTTATATGGGGGGATCTGTGCTCTGATTGGTTACAGTCTTATATGGGCGGGATCTGTGCTCTGTTGGTACAGTCTTAATATGGGTGGGATCTGTGCTCTGATTGGTTAAGTCTAGGTCTTGTTCTATGGTTACGTCTTTTTTATGGGCGGAATCTGTGCTCTGATTGGTTAAAGAGTTATTATGGACGACAGCTAATTAGATTTGTAGCTGAGGATTCTTTTGTGTTCATCAAAGTCTAAACTAAAAAAAAAACTAAAACTACATTGAGTTGAACTGATTATTACATAAACTCCTCTGTTCTGATTGGACAATCTGTAGGCTTGGAAGGCAGGATCACTCGTTTAATGAGGAAAAAAATGAAAGAAAATGAGAAACAGATGGATGAAGAAATAAGAGAGGAACGAAAGAAACTGCATATGAAAAGAGAAAAAGAGGCGAGACAGCAAGGAGAGCCAAGAAGGAAGGGTGTGTGTGTGTGTGTGTGTGTGTGTGTGTGGTGTGTGGTGTGTGTGTGTGTGTTGTGTGGTGTGTGTGTGAGAGAGAGAAGAGAGAGAGAGAGAGAGAGAGAGAGAGAGAGAGTGGGAGGAAGAGAGAGAGAGAGAGAGAGAGAGGGGGAGGAAAAAAGTGTGCAAACGAAAGAGAGAGAGAGAGAAAAAGGGAGGTCAGATTCCCTGTGCAGATGTTTTCAACACACACACACACACACACACACACACGCTCGTGTTCATGGTGGAATATTTCAGCAAGTTTTTCTTATTTATGTTCATTTTGTTACTTTGTTACTCGGTCGGGGCTGTGTGGAGATGTACGAGAGACACCGGCGCCGATACACACTGTGGACGAGGGGAGAGCACACAGACAACGTGCTGCTGATCAGGGTAACTGTGTGTGTGTGTTGTGTGGTGTTGTGTGTGTGTGTGTGCGCTGAGGAAAGTTTGCGTTCTTGTGTGTTAAGCATACAGATGAAAAGTAGGAAGAGAACTGGTCTGAGATGATGATGATGATGATGATGATGATTCTACAACCCGAATCCTGGAAAACTAAACGACTTTTAGACTTTTTTTCTAATTTGACGCCTGCTGCAGGTCTCAGCTGTTGGGACAGAACAGGAAAGGGTTAAATAAGGAAATCTGTTTTAAACGATTGAGCTGGAGGAAATTTACTAATTAAGTTTATCATCATCGGATCTGTAACATAATCTTATTAAAGGGACGTGTTAGAGAGACGAGTCTCTCAGGGGAAAGAACGGACGGAGCCCCTCTCTAGTAGGTTCCTCGGGGGTAAAGACGGACCGAGGTCTTCGGGGGTCAGACGGACCGAGTCTCCTTCTCGGGGTCAAGACGGACGGAGTCTCTCGGGGGTAACGACGGACGGAGTCTCTCGGGGGTAACGACGGATGGAGTCTCTCGGGGGGGTAAAGAGGTAAAGCTCCATCATACAAACAGGAAGTCAGATGTGAACAGGACCCGAAGCGCCGGCGTGTCCTGTGGACCAACTCATTTAAATAGATGATTCACAGTGGAAAAGTGTTCTTGGACAGACAGTCAAATTTGACCTTCTTGTTGGAAATCATGGACGGCGTTCCTCTGACTAAAGCGAGTTTTCAGTGTTTAATTCTAATTCAGCGTCTCTGATGTATGGGGTGTTGATGTGCAGACGGTTGGACAGATGCTGTCTATGAAGACACTATGAATGCTGAAGTCTATCAGGTTCTAGAGGGACATATTTTTCCCTCCAGGCGCGTCTATTTCACTGAAACTTGTGTATTTCAGAGGAAAAACCACATACTGCGCATTCCCCACATGATTTGTGGTAGCACGTACGAGTGCTGATAAGAAGAGGAGACGCTACACCTGATAAAACACACCCGTCCCGAATATTGAGACCTGCAGCGTATCACATTAAAATGAGCTATTTACGAATAAAAGTCTCACATTTCTCATTCATCCAATCATTTCCCTTCAGTGTCAGTCACACTGAAGGGGGCGTGCCGTATATCTGTCAGTCACAGTAAAGAAGGTGTGGCCTGTGTATCTGTCAGTCACAGTAAAGAAGGTGTGGCCTGTGTATCTGTCAGTCACAGTAAAGAAGGTGTGGCCTGTGTATCTGTCAGTCACAGTAAAGAGGTGTGTCTGTGTATTGTCATCACAGTAAGACGGTGGGTCTGTGTATCTGTCAGTCACAGAAAGAATGTGTGGCCTGTGTATTCTGTCAGTCACAGTAAGACGGTGGCTGTGTATGTTCAGTCACAGTAAGAAGTGTGGCCTGTGTATCTGTCAGTCAAGTAAAGAAGGTGGGTCTGTGTACTGTCAGTCACAGTAAAGGAGGCACACACACGAAGTTGTGTGTGTGTTTATTAATTAGGGATGCAGTGGTTATAGTTTTTGTATAGGCTTTCCTGGCCTTGAGTAGGAAGATGATTCGTGTGTAAGTGTGTGTGTTCGAATCTCGCGCCGTGCTGTCGTGAGTCAGAGATAATTATGGTCTGTTTGTGGCGGTTCAAGCGAGTCGCAGTGTGTGGACGACGGGCCGGAGTTTACACACCCCTGAACTCAATCATTTGCCGTGTAATTTAACTCTTCGTCATTGTGTGTTATCTTCACCTGTGGTGTGTGTGTGGTGAGACGCTGGGTGTCGATCCTGCAGCTGGCCGTTTGTTTAGCAGCGACATTTCATTGGCCGGTTATTCAAACCGCTGATCATTAATCACTTCCTGATTTTCCTTTAATTAAACAAAATAATCCCAAACTGCCACTTCAGAGGAAACAGATCCTTCTGCTATAGTTAATCGTGTGTGTGTGTGTGTGTGTGTGTGTGTGGTGTGTGGTGTGTGTCGGAGGACACGACTCATTTATCTGACACACACCACACACACCACACACACACACAGCTTTTTCAGTTAATTTTTCAGTCAAATTATTTCTGCATAATTAATATTTAAATTATTTAGAAATAGTTTGTGTGTGTGATCTTTTAATCGTACTCAATACACTCTTTGTGCTAGTGTGTGATAATAACACCACTGTTCAATACTGAGAGCCACACACACACACACACACACACACACACTGTAAAATATTTGTGTTTTTTTTTTATAGTCATTTTTTTTTGTCGTTTTATTATTGCTGTTTTATTTATTTTTTTAATGTAATTTTTTTGATGTTTGTCTTTTTTATGTTTCATTTTCTGTTAATTGTTTGTCTTTGATTTATTTTAAAAAAAATATTTATTCTGTTCTGTTATTGTGTGGTGTGGTGTGTGTGTGTGTGCGTGTGTGTGCGTGTAGATCCACAAGGAGGAGAAGGAGGAGTTGTATTCCTCTCCATTCTGAGATCTTGAGGAAAACTGCAGTAAAGACAACAAAAAAACGGGTAATTAAAATGGAGTGTGTGTGTGGGGGGGTCGGTTGTGTCCTGACAGTAAGGCAGAGAGAGACAAATTGTCAAAGACAAGAGCAAGAGAATAATGAAGAGTGAGGCAGACGGACCAGATGGAGAAGCGAGACAGACAGACAGACAGACAGTAGAGAGAGTGAGACAGACGGACAGATAGATGGAGAGAGTGCGAACATGTGGACATATGAGAGAGTGCGACATGTGGACAGATGGGAGAGTGCGAGTGCACACGGAAGAGGCGACACGTGGACAGATGGAGAGAGTGCGACACCCGTGTGGACAGATGTAGAGAGTGCGACATGTGGACAGATGGAGAAGGTGCGACTGGGACCGATGGAGAGAGTGGACACGTGGACAGAGGGAGGTGGAGACACGTGGACAGTGGAGAAGTGAGACACGTGGACAGTATGGAGAGAGTGAGACACGTGGACAGATGGAGAGAGTGAGACACGTGGACAGATGGAGAGAGTGAGACACGTGGACAGATGAGAGAGTGCGACCGTGGACAGATGGAGAGAGTGAGACACTGGACAGATGGAGAGAGTGAGACACGTGGACAGATGGAGAGAGTGAGACACGTGGACAGATGGAGAGAGTGAGACACGTGGAACAGATGGGAGAGAGTGAGACAGACGGACAGATGGAGAGAGTGAGACAGACGGACAGACAAATGGAAAGAGTAAAACAGATATACAGACAGATGAAGAGAGTGGAGACATGCCGGACAGATGGAGAGAGTTTAGACAGACAGCCAGACAAATGGAAAGAGTAAGATAGATATACAGACAGATGGGAGAGATTGAGACAGGCAGACAGATGGAGAGAGTGAGACAAACTGACGGTTGAAAAGAGTGAGACAAACGGACGGTTGAAAAGATGAGACAACGGACGGTGAAAGAGAGACAAACGGACGGTTGAAAAGAGTGAGACAAACGGACGGTTGAAAGAGTGAGACAAACGGACGGTTTGAAAAGAGTGAGACAAACGGACGGTGAAAAGAGTGGACAAAACGGACGGTTGAAAAGAGAGAAAAACGGACGGTTTGAAAAGAGAGACAAACGGACGGTTTGAAAAGAGTGAGACAAACAGACTGTTGAAAAGAGTGAGACAAACAGACGGTTGAAAAGAGTGAGACAAACCGACGGTTGAAAAGAGTGAGACAAAACCGACGGTTTGAAAAGAGTGAACGAACCGACGGTTGAAAAGAGTGAGACAACCGACGGTTGAAAAGAGTGAGACAAACCGACAGGTGGAGAGAGTGAGACAAAGCGACAGATGGAGAGAGTGAGACGGGCAGGTGGAGAGAGTGAAACAGTACAAATTGGTTTTTAAGCTTTACAGCTGTGATTCTGCCACCTGATCATAACATATGGTCCAACCCGGTTTCCCACAGTGTGTGTGTGTGTGTTGGTGTGTGTGTGTGTGTGTGTGTGTGTGTGTGTGTGCGTCATTATTTTTGTAGTCACACACACACACCACACACACACACACACACAGGAAAGGGAGCGTGTTCCTGACTACAGTTTAGCCGCAGGCTCTGTGAGATCATCTGAATCAGTCGATGACCTCAGCGCCCTGCATACAAGCATTACAGTGTGAACTGCAATACTGAGAATACACACCACACACACACACACACACACACACACACACCCCCTAAACAACAGCAGAAGTGGGCACAGAGTTTGTGTGATGTTTAAGGGAAACTTGCTTTTTGTTTTACATTATTATTTTTTTTGCTGATTTCTTTATCCATTATTTTATGAAATTAATGTTATTATTAATCTTTAACATTTAACGAATAAATTAAAAGGATATTAAACATTTACAGCTATGATTGTTTAATACAATGAAATTCACACACACACACATTTAAAAGTCAATGTTTAGAAATTTTTGGTTAAACTTCGGAATTCTGGATCAGATAAAAATGCAGTCTTTTAATTTAACACTTTTTATCTTTTATAAATAAAAATGTTGTTTAAATGATAAACATTTAACAGAGCAATAAAAAGCTGTTCAATAAAATCTCCAGAAAATTGAACTCCAAAAACTCTACACATTTTTACCTATTTTCAAAATCTGTAATTATTTTTATTTTATTTTTATTTCAGCTTAAAGACATTGATTTTGTTTGTCCAGATGTTGCAGATGTGAGTGTGTGTCGCTCTGTATCGGCGAGCTCGCTGCCCTGGTCCGAGTCGGTCAGCGATGGAGACTCACTGTTGGGCCCAGACATGTCGGACGACGCCATCAGACAGGTGTGTGTGTGTGTGTTTGCTTGCATGTGTGTGAGTTTATCAAGATGTTTATTTTAATTAGCATTTGTGTGTTTAGTTCTCCTCCTTCCATTAACCCATTGTTTGTTCAGAGAAAACGTTCTTCCTTGTTTTTTGGTGCTTTCGCAGACAAACGTGTTACATAATGCCCCCCACCCCCCAACCCCCTATTTTGGTTTTCAGGTGAAAATTGGGAATAAAATTAAGGATTATGGAAGTGGGGAATTGAGTAGTTGTTCTGGAGGTGGGTTGTGGTGGGGTTAAAGTTCTGGTGTAGAGTGAAATTTTGGAATAATTGTTCGATCTGGAATAAAATGTTTACAGGACAACCCGAGGAAACCCGGGAATATTCTCCCGATTAAGATTAGTGAAAAATACTTCAGATTGAAATTATGGAATTCAGGATTGGGATTTTGGAACAGCTCCAGGATTGGACCAAGGGGAAGTGGTAGCTCAGTGGTTACAGTGTTGGACTGCTAATTGACTCTGGATATAAAGACATGCCAGAAATGTAAATGTATAATTGTGGATTGGAAAATCTGGTCCTAGTTTGGGATTTGGAATTTCCCTCCTCAGTGGGATTTAGGAATACTATCCAGCCTGAGATTTTGGATTATTGTTCCTTGATTATGAATTGTAGAGAAGAGATTGAGGGGAAATGTGTCTCCGGTTGGGATTAGGGGTATACTGTTTAATATTTGAGGTTTGGGAATTACTGCTCCAGGATTAAGATAGAAATGCCAGTCCAGCTGAGAGATATGAAACTCTACTCTAGATTCTGGGAAAACCGCTCCAAGATTGAAATCCAGTTGGATCCAGTTGGAAAACTGAAACTTGGGAATTCCTGTCCAAGTTTAAAATAAGGGAATAGTGCTTTAGATTGCAATGTAGGAAAACCTCTCCATGATCGGGATTTGTGAATATCATTCACAATTTGTGAATTTTACCGAGATTGAGAAATACATCCCTAAATATAGATTTGTGAATAATGCGTTTAAATTGAGATTTAATTTCGGGAATTCCAGGAATTCCGGTCCAGTTGTTGGGAACAGTGCTCTAGATTGGAAAGTTAGAACACTTTTCCGGATTGGGATTCGGGAATACCATGTCGTTTTAAGGATATTAACACTTTATCTATGTCTCGCTCTTTTTCTCTCTGTTTCTGTTTCTCTCCCTCTCTCTCTCGTTCGCACTTTCTCTCTTTCTCTGTCTCTCTCTCTGTCTGTCTTTCTCTCTGTATCATCTTCTCTCAGAGCAAGGACACCCTCACCAGTGGAATTTCCATGACCGGCTCCGTTTCCACAGACGACTCGTCCATCACAAACGCTGTTGGAGAAACGGAGGAAGAGGAGAAGAAAGATCGGCTGGCAGAGGTTCTAGAGCGTTCAAATGTTCTTCGCTCTGCCAGCCGTTCTCGCTCTCCGTCACGGAGACACAGCTGGGAACCAAACAAGAATCAGAGCAGAGAGACGGATATGGACCAGTGCAGGTGCCCAACGGAAAGCCTTATGATGCGTTATAACTGAACTCTGGTTACAAGTCGAATTCCGGAAACTTTGTAATGTTTTTGAGATTTAATTTTACACTTTTATTTATTAGTAATGGGAAAAATGGATAATCATTTGTTGTTTCCATGTTTTATTCAGAGCTTCAGTTCCTCCTGAACACTGAACTTTATTAATCAAAGAACATTTATAAAAACCAAATTATCTTTTTCAAGATGGCTGATGATGTCATACAGAAATTCACACTATAGACAAAAAGCAGAGAAACAATTCTGCTTAAAATGTAAAGATGTAAACATGTATTTACACAGTCTCTGTCTCTCTCTGTCTGTCTCTGTCTCAGTGTGGTTGATGTTGAGGATGAGGGGAGGGCAGCAGGTCACAGGAGGAGGTACAGACTGGAATCAGTGGATTTTAACATTTTTATTTAAATTACGTTATATTTGATATTCAGTGTTGATGAAATGAGTCTTAAAAAAATAAACATTATTAAATCTCTCTCTCTTTTTCTGTCTTTTTCTTTTTTTCTGTCTCTCTCAGTATGAGCTGGTGTCCATCACATGTTCCTCACTCTGAGACGAAGGAGATGAACTCCAGAAGGTAAACATCAGTACTTTTATTTTAAAGATTACAAACACATCCCAGCGGCTGTAGTTCTGTGGCAAAAGAAAGAGACGGACCGAAAGACGGATAGAGAGACGGACCGAAAGACGGATAGAGAGACGGACCGAAAGACGGACCGAAAGACGGACCGAAAGACGACGGACCGGGACGAGAGACGGACCGAAAGACGGACCGAAAGACGGACAGAGAGACGGACAGAGACCGGACAGAGAGACGGACGGACGAGAGACGGACCGAAAGACGGACCCGAGAGACGGACAGGGAGACGACAGGGAGACGGACAGGGAGACGGACAGGGGACCGAAGACGGACAATGAGAGACGGACAAGACGGACAAGGGAGAGACGGACGGCAAGAAGAGACGAAAGACGAAGGGAGAGACGGACCGAAAGACGGATAGAGAGAGAGAGACGGACCGAAAGACGGAAAGACGGAGAGCGGAGAGACGACAGAGAGGGACGGACCGAAAGAAACAGAGACGAGAGAGAGACGAGAGACGAGACGACGAAAGACGGACAAAGAGAGAGACGGACCTAGAAGAGAGAGACGGACGAGAGAGCACGAGACGGACAGATAGAGAGCGAGAGGAGAGAGAGAGCAGACAGAGAGGAGAGACGGACAGAGAGAGAGAGGCAGACAGACAGATGTATAACAGTTTTTAAAAAATAAACCCTGAATGTATCAGTCGGTGAGTGTTGAGACCGGTGCAGTGATCAGATTTTCTGGTGCTCTGGATGAACTGAAGGTGTCTAATGGATGGGATGGACAGTCAGGAGTGTGTTACAATAATCAACTTTACTGATAATAAAAACATGAACAAGATTCTCCAAATTCTGACTGGAAACAAAACCCAGAATCGAGATCTGGACTCACTCTGAGAACTTCATCTTTAATTCCAAAAGCAATGACTTCAGTTTTCTTCTTGTTTAACTGAAGAACATTTTGGCGCATCCAACCGTTTGTTCCAGTAAAACGTTTACAGAGGGAGTCGATGGGACTGTAGTCATTTGGTGATCAGGGCAGATAAACCTGGAGATCATCTGCAAAGCTGTGATAGGAAATTTAGTTCATTCTCATTATTTGACTCAGTGGGATTAAATACAGGTTAAACGAGAGTGGCGCAAGAATTGAGCCTTGTGGGACTCCACATGTCACAGACGTCCATTTAGACTTATAGTCTCCTATACACACATCAGAACCTCGGATAGAGATGACCTGAACCATTTGAGGAACATCTCAGAAAAGCCCCATCCAGTTTTCGAGTCTCTCTAAAAGTGGGTTATGATTGAAAAACGCAGCACTAAAACCTAAAAGCACCAAAACTGATATTTTTCCAGAATCAGAATTTTAGGCGAATATCAAATTAGTGTGTGTGTGTGTGTGTGTGTGTCTGTGTGTGTCTGTGTGTGTGTGTGTGTGTGTCTGTGTGTGTGTGTCTGTGTGTGTGTCTGTGTGTGTCTGTGTGTCTGTGTCTGTGTGTGTCTGTGTGTGTCTGTGTGTGTCTGTGTGTGTCTGTGTGTGTCTGTGTGTGTCCTGTGTCTGGAGTGTGTTGTAGTTACAGTCTGGAGGGTTTGGCAGATGAGGGTGAGGTAAAAATGCCAAATATTCAACACTCCACACACTCGTCTGTGACTGAAAGAGAGGAAAGAGGATCACTCGCATCCCTTACTGAGGAGAACGAGAACACCAACAGGAGATAACAGCAGCTTGGACAGTCAGGTACAGACACACACACACACACACACACACACACACACACACACACATATATACGTTTACATTTATGACATAGCAGACACTCTTATCCAGAGCGACTTTTTTTCATCTCTTTTATTATACAACTGAGCAGTTGCGGACTAAGGGCCTTACTCAGGGGCCCCAGCATTGGAACGCTCACTCTTCCGATTAGCAGTCCATCACCTTACACATTATAAACCCCGCCTGCTGTATTATAACCCCCGCCCGCTGTATTATAAACCCCTCCCACTGTATTATAAAACCCTGCCCACTGTATTATAAAACCCCTCCCACTGTATTATAAACCCCGCCTGCTGTATTATAAACCCCACCCGCCCACTGTATTATAAACCCCCCGCGCCCACTGTATTATAAAACCCCCACGCCCACTGTATTATAAACCCCGCCCACTGTATTATAAACCCCGCCCACTGTATTATAAACCCCCACTGTATTAGAAACCCAGCCTGCTGTATTATAAACCCCGCCCACTGTATTATAAAACCCCGCTCATTGTATTATAAACCCCTCCCACTGTATTATAAAACCCCTCCCACTGTATTTATAAAACATAAACCCAAAACCCCCTCCCACTGTATTATAAAACCCCTCCCCACTGTATTATTAAAAAAACCCTGTATGCCCACTGTTGTAAGAAACCCTGGTATGGTCGACACACATTAATGACATCAGATGGTTATAGTGTGTGTGTTTGTTTTCGGGTCTTTACAGAGATCGCTGCAGAACGCAGGATGTGGTTTCGTTCCTCCTCCTCACACACTCACCAAATCCATGTCCATGTCAGCGATCAGGACTAAGGGCCTTACTCAGGGGCCCCAGCAGTGGAACGCTCACTCTTATTAAGCAGTCCATCACCTTACACATTATAAACCCCCGCCTGCTGTATTATAACCCCCGCCCCCCCCGCCTGCTGTATTATAAAACCCCTCCCGCTGTATTATAAAAAACCCTGCCCACTGTATTATAAAACCCCTCCCATGTATTATAAAAACCCCGCCCACTGTATTATAAAACCCCGCCCACTGTATTATAAACCCCCGCCCACTGTATTATAAACCCCGCCCACTGTATTATAAAAACCCCGCCCCCGTATTATAAACCCACTGTATTATAAAACCCCCCCGCCTGCTGTATTATAAAACCCCGCCCACTGTATTATAAAACCCCGCTCATTGTATTATAAACCCCTCCCACTGTATAAAAACCCTCCCACTGTATTATAAACCCCTCCCACTGTATTATAAAACCCCGCCCACTGTATTATAAAACCCCGCCCGCTGTATTATAAAACCCCTCCCACTGTATTATAAAACCCTGCCCACTGTTGTAAGAAACCCTGTATGGTCGACACACATTACTGACATCAGATGGTTATAGTGTGTGTGTTTGTTTCGGGTCTTTACAGAGATCGCTGCAGAACGCAGGATGTGGTTTCGTTCCTCCTCCTCACACACTCACCAAATCCATGTCCATGTCAGCGATCAGTCCCAGAGACCTGGACGGTGAGTGAGTGAGTGTGTGTGTGTGTGTGTGGTGTGTGTGTGTGTGTGTGTGTGTGTGTGTTTGTGGTTGGGTGTGTGCACTCTATCTTTACCCTTTTTCTCCACACTGACTTGGTTTTCCCCAAAAAGCATCATGATTGAGTGTGTGTGTGTGTGTGTGAGAGAGAGAGAGAGAAAATACACACTCGCACATCTTTTTTACTCCATGATGCTTTCAGGAAACGTCATCATGAGAATGCGGCTGTGTTTATTTCAACTCCACAAATTAAAGGAGTAATTAAACCGCAAACAAACAAATAAATAAAATTCTCTAGGGTTTTAGGCTAATGTTGCTAACAAGTAGTAGCATTATAGCTTTAAAGTACAAGAAAACTGAAAAGAAACAAATATGAAAGTAGAAATAAACAAAAAAAAGAAAGAAGGAATGGCGGTTGAACAGACGGAAGGAGGGAGAAAGAAAGAGCAATAGATGGATGGATAATTGGACAGAGACAGGAAGGGAAAATAGAAAGAAGGATTTAATTAATTAATAAAATCAGATGATTTAAAATTGTTAAACACTGAGAAAAGAAAAAGTTGAAAAAAAAGAAAAAAATGAAGGGTGTAAAAACGCTAAACTGCTAGCTATAGACTTCTGTTAGCCGCATTAGCATCTTAGCTTATATTCGTTTTTTCAGTTATTCCTTTAATTTGTGCCATTTCACGATGGTGGTGTTTTGTTCCCATGGCAACGGTGTAAACTACCACGCCCCCAGCCCTGCCCCTCCCCCACTGCAACTGTACAGGTGTCAAGTTGGCGGTGCTTCCTCACCTGTGTGTGTGTTACTTTCTGGATTTTGGATGCCTGTAGACGTGACCCGTATACGTTCGCGCTCTCTCTCTCTCTCTCTCTCTCTCTCTCTCTCTCTCTCTCTCTCTCTCTCTCTCTCTCTCTCTCTCTCTCTCTCTCTCTCTCTCTCACTCGGTATTGTACTCACACTCTCCGGCGCTCCCTCCCTCACTTCACCGTAGTAACGTGTCATTTGGTCTCTTTCCTGATGCGGAACCCCACAGCGATTGGACGTGCTCGACCCAAGCGGCGAATCAGCTTCTCCTTCAGCGTGTCGTCCCGCCTCCCCAAACCCAAACCTCTGTTTGCTTTCGGCTCTTCATCCAGTGATGAGGAGGAGGAGGAGGAGGCTGGAAGTAAGTGAATAAAACTCCCAGAATCCTCCTGTTTATTGATCCCCAATGAAACGCCCGCGGGATTATTATAGTGGGAATAAACTGGAACTCGCTGGATAAACAACCTGATAAAACTGACAATCTTCACTGTGCTGAAGAGCAAAGAGTCACACACACACACACACGCACACACACACACGCACACACACATACCCGCACGCACACACAGAGATAAAACATTAATCAGAACATTGACTGTTTGTTTGACTGTGTGTTTGTTGGAGTACTGAAATTGTGAGCTTAAATGAGTGTGTGAGGGTGTGTGGTGAGTGTGTGTGTGTGTGTGTGTGTGTGTGTGTGTGTGTGTGTGTGATGTGTGTGGAGTGTGTGTGTGTGTGTGTGTGTGTGTGTGGTGTGTGTGTGTGTGGTGAGAGTGTGTGTGTGTGAGTGTGTGAGTGTGTGTGTGTGGTGAGTGTGTGTGTGTGTGTGTGTGTGTGTGGTGTGGTGTGTTAGTGTGTGTGTGTGTGTGAGTGTGTGTGTGTGAGTGTGTGTGTGTGTGTGAGTGTGTGTGTGAGTGTGTGTGTGAGATTGTGTGTGAGTGTGTGTGTGTGTGGTGTGTGAGTGTGAGTGTGTGTGTGTGTGAGTGTGTGTGTGTGTGAGTGTGTGTGTGTTGTGTGGTGTGATGTGTGTGTGTGTGTGAGTGTGTGTGGAGTGTGTGTTGTGAGTGTGTGTGAGTGTGTGTGTGAGTGTGTGTGTGAGTGTGTGTGAGTGAGTGTGAGTGTTGTGTGGTTGAGTGTGTGTGGTGTGTGTGTGTGTGTGTGTGGTGTGTGTGTGTGTGTGTGTGTGTGTGTGTGAGTGTGTGTGTGTGTGTGTGTGTGTGTGTGTGTGTGTGTGGTGTGTGTTGTTTGTGTGTGTGTGGTGTGTGGTGTGTGTGTGTGTGTGTGTGTGTGTGTTTGTGAGTGTGTGTGTGTTGTGTGTGTGGGTGTGGGTGTGTGTGTGTGTGTGTGGTGAGTGTGTGTGTGTGTGTGTGTGGGTGTGTGTGTGTGTGTGTGTGTGTTTCCACTTTTATTAATAATTATATTCATTGATTTTTTTTAGATTTGGCGTGTGCAGGAGCAATAGAGCACAGGTACGATCCACTGACAACCGCCCCCCCCACCTGAATTCCACCTCTTTCTCCTTCACCTTTTAATCATTCTCTCTCTCTCTCTATCTATCTCTATCTGTCTCTCTCTCTCTCTCTCTCTCTTTGTCTCTCTTAGTATCTCTGAGGAAGACCCTGCCCCACTGAGGAGTGACTCTGAGGTCAAAGTGACGAAAGTGAGCCGCACCTTCAGCTATCTCAAGAGCAAAATGACTAAGAAGAGCAAGGTGTGTGTATGTGTGTGTGTTTGTGTTTTAAGGTTTCCAAGTGATTTGAGTCTAAATTGACTCGCTGCTGAAAGTAAATATTGATTCTGAATCAACTTAATGAATCCCTGAATCAATTAATGTCAGTTCTAAATTACTTCACTTATTGAATCTTGACTCTGAATCGTTTCACTGTAGAAAGCCAATACCGAATCTGAATCGACTCACTGCAGAACAAATCTCGATTCTGAGTCAACTTACTAAAGTAAATCTCCTCACAAAATTGGTTCATGTTGAAACTGCTCAATGGAAGATGCAATGCAGATCCTTCAACAGAGTGAAGACCTGGTCAAGCTGAAAATTCGCAAGGATGAAGACAACTCTGGTCAGTACACCGCAAAAAACGCCGTTCTTAAAACCAAGCAAAAATGCACTTAAATCCAAAATCAAGCAAAAAAAATCTGCCAATAGGGAAAGCAAAACTGGCGAATTCTTGAAGTAGTAGAAAAATTTACATTAAATTAAAAGACTATTTATCTTTAATGGCAAAAAACAAGACATTTTGTTTTCTTTTCTTATATTTTAGTTTTGGCAGTGTAAAGGCATGTGTGAGTGTCTAAGTTTCAAGTGTGTTTCATCCTGTAGCCAGATGTGCTGTTAGGGAACATTAATCAAACCCTTGAGCAGTTCAAGGATGCTGTAATGTAAAGAAAGAAAGAGTAACATATTGTTACTATCAGAATCTGTCAGGTATTTGTGTCACATGTCAGATATCCAGATATTCATAATTGGGTATATTGATCTGTGTCTGTTATCGGATTTAACCATCATTATCACTGCATTTGAAGAGCACTAGAAATTCCTGGGGGAGGGAAGGGGAGGGGGTACAGAATTATTAATGCATCAACAATCAAATTTAAAATGTCAATAAAAATAACGTGAAATAAAATCTATTAACGAAACGCATAAAAAATCAAATAAAATAAACTGTGACTGGTTGCTTTATGCGTCAATCAACCAGAACACGACTGCACCCTGGGGCTCAAAACCAAGCCTTAATCACTTTACCCACTACAGACAAGCATCCTTTCATTTTTCCACAGATGAGCAGGAGACATCAGGTTTCTATTATCTACACAGTGGAGCTGAAGCGCTACGGCGGCCCCCTGGGAATCACTATCTCAGGCACCGAGGAGCCCTTTGACCCCATCGTTATCTCAGGTCTCACCAAAAGAGGTCTAGCTGAAAGGTGAGTCCAGGGACAATGAAACATGACGTTAAACACATTGTGTTAACTACGCTGTCCTGCAGTTAGATAGGGAGATGTGTAAATTCTCAGGAGGAGCTTTATTATCTGTCATATTTTATGTCTGTCAGTGTATAGCCTCTGTAAAATAATCACACATCAGGTTATTGAACCTCATCACTCACAGAATTGTAGTGAAAAGAGCATTGACCAGATCAGAGGGGTAAAGTAAATTAGACATCGGTTGATTTTTATCAGATTTATAGCTTAACTGAGATATTTTAGAGCTGGTGATCTGTTTTCAAAAGAAAAATCATCAAATTAGGTTATTTTGGGGGCATTTTGCCTCTATTAAACTGATAGAGATAAAATGGGGGGGAGGGGGGGGGGTTGTTATCGGAGGAGGGTTGGGTTCCAGGGCAGTGGTGTAGCGGGTTTTCGGTCCCAAACCTCTTTCTCTCTTTGTTTTTAAGCACTATTTTACTCTCTTTAGGATGTTTTATAAATTGCGACATTCAGATGTGGGGGTTTTTTTGTCACAAAATTATGCATGAATAAAATAATTTATTATTTAAAACAGGTCCTTTTTTCAGTGTTTTGTATCATTAAAATTAAGTGACAATAACAAAGTATAAAATAATTGCCTGACAGCTTTTGTACCCTTTATGTGGCTTGATGATGGTGTACAAGTGTGTATAAGAATAAGGAATAAGAGTGAGACTAAATGTATGTATTAAAACACATATGTTGGTCAGGTGGCAGCACGGTGCCTTAGTTACTCCAGGGTTACTCCACTCCAGGTTCTCCCACAGTCCAAAAACATGTATGTTAGGTTGATTGGTAATTCTAAATTGCCATAGGAGTGAGTGTGAGTGTGTGTGTGGCCCTGTCCAGGGTGTACCTCTCCTGCCTTTTAGAGATGGCTGGGATAGGCTCCAGAAGATCCCTGTGACCCCGAATCAGGAAATAAGCGAGTATAGAAAATAAATGAATGAATAAATGTTGGTCAGGTGTCCCAATACTTTTGTACATATCATATATTTAGATTATAGATAATATTAAAATTTAACTGTTTTGCTGGTGACCACATTCTGGGTATATTTTATTACAAAGACTAAACACTACAAAACACTATTATCCCTTCAGGTTTGAGTAGAAAGGCACCGATACCATTTTTTATAGGCAGATTGTGAGTACCAATATTTTTTGCTGTTACTCACCGATACCGATATCTGGGGTTTTTTTTGGCATGTGGGATTATTTGTATGGCCCTCACGTTTTCTCCTGCCATCCTCTCGACTCGCAAAAGTTTTTTTGCAGGGTCGGTTGCTAAGTGCTAACGTTACTGCTAGCGGCAAATTCTCTGTGCTTACTTTGTGTTTAAATTTCAGACGTTTTAACAGATTATTCATATTATACGTACAAATTTTTGTACCATTTTATATTTGCAGAACATTTTTTTTGTTTTATTGTTTATAGACAGTCAAGTCTGATGTTCTGTCTCTGCTTCCAGAGTCTTAGTACACCGAAAGTTCTGTCAATGACATCATAAGTACGAGTACATGAGCTCAGTATTAAGTGCATCGCTAGTGTTAAGGTTGTGTTGACCGATGTACTGTAGGTCACACCATATCTGTTTAAGTGTGTTTTTGTCTATTTTGATAGAACGGGGGCTATTCATGTTGGGGATCGAATCCTTGCTATAAACAACGTGAGTCTGAAAGGCAAACCTCTGAGTGAAGCCATCCTCTTACTTCAAATGGCCGGCGAAAGCGTGACGGATTGAAAATCAAAAAGCAGATCGATGGTGAGTTCTGATAGGTCGTTTTATATGATTTAGGTTTTAAGATAGATGATTCTCACGCTTGAAATAGCCTGGGTTATAATAAACCCTGGGTTATTTTTGTGTGTTGTTTTAAACTTGTAATACTTTAGCTGGGGGTTAACCAGACTCATAATCTGATGTTTTACAGGGTAATCTTTTTCAAAACCCTGTGACTGTACAACAACAGCATTTACAGCATTTACGCCCGTATCCAGAGCCTCTTACATTTATCTCTTTTATACATCTGAGCAATTACGGGTTAAGGGCCTTGCTCAGGGACCCACAGTGGTGGCTTGGTGGTGCTGGGAATTAAACCCTGGTGTTTCTGGTATTAGTCCAACACCTTAACCACTAAGCTACCACTTTTTCCCCCCTAGTTAAGCATTCAGACATAACATTCACATTATTACATGCAAGGTTAACACAGCAAAAACCCCGAATTTACATTTGGCAGATGCTCTTATCCAGAGCGACTTACATTTATCTCTTTTATACAACTAAGCAATTAGGGGTTAAGGGCCTTGCTCAAGGACCCAGCGGTGGTGGCTTGGTGTAGCTGGGAATCAAACCCACAATCTTCTGGTTGGCAGTCTAACACCTTAACCATGAGCCACCACATCCCGCAATTTAGTTATGTAGATTCAATTTGAAAGTGTATTTGTTTTTTTTTTTCTATTATAAAATGCTAAACTGCTTAATTTTAAATTTATTTATTGAAATAATGATTAATTAAAATACGGGAATAAAAACCACATGACTTTTTCTTGATCTTGTAGAAGACTGATGCTATACGACGTGACGGTATTTATGGGCTGCAGTTTATAGCTGGAAATAAAGTTGATCTTCACCTTGAAAAACAGAATTATAATAGCGTAAAACTTGACCTTGAAATTCTTTTTTTATACTGTTACACTGTATAAATTAATTTTTAAAAAAGTATGGATATAAAATTGTAATATAATAAATAGAATTGGTTTATTATATGGAAATGCAACGATGAACAAAAACACAAACTTGTAAAAAAAATTATAGTTTTTATATATTAGCATGGTACCGCTATTGAATTTAAATAACTAAATTTTATTGTATATATATATATATATATATATATATATATATATATATATATAAGCAGATGAGAAGAAAAAGAACAACATAGACCTCGAAAACGACCTAAGTGATAACGATGACTCTGAAATGACGGACTCTCAGAAGACCAGTAAGTTGTCAGATATCTATTCCACCACCCATTCCCAGCGTAGACTCGGCTATGGACTCATGGGACGGATCTACTTTAGATGCTAGTTATGGTAGCCAAAGTAAGTTCATAGAACTCACATAGACACACCTTAAATACCTACCAGCCCATTTTCCTTAATAATGCACTTGCATATATTTCTGCACTTCCCTCACAGGTGGTTTTAGTCAGCAGGTAGTAGGCATCGCCTTACATCCACACGAGTGGCGCAGTGCCAAAAACAGGAACAGCACTCCCCCTCCTGGTCACCGCAGGAACTACCTGCTGAGTGATGGCGGGTTCAGTGAGGAAGATTGGGACAAGCATGCTGGGTAAGACACAGTCTACACGCTAGGAAAGAACGTAATTTATAAAATAGGTATAAGTGGTGGATATCTTTTATCCAAGTTACAGTAAAAATGAGGAAATATTAGCAAAGCAATATACCCTCCTGAGACAGAAGAAAAAAAAGGGCTAATTTTTTTGGTTTTGTACGATTTTCTTCCCCTCTTCTCAGGTTAAAAACATCCACAGTGTAAATTTTTTAAAATGTTATTGTTATTTTTAATTTTACAGCATGTCCAGTGTAGTTATAAGGGGTAAAATAAGCGGTTCCTCACTAGGCCACCAGAAGGCAGCCCGGGATGATGATTCTTTCTGGTCTCATCATTGGTTCCCTCATTGCATTCAGGTGTTTTTAGTTTTTCCCTTGTAAGTCTATTTATATATATCCACAACTGTGATCTGCTTCTGGACTTGGCTCCGCCCCTAGGCTTTGCTCTGGATCTGGCTCTGCACCCAAGCTCTGCACCGAACCTGGCTCCACCCCCAGGCTCCACTTGCCGGGTTTCTAGCCCTCATCATCTTCCCTTCTTGGCCTTGGCGTCCTCCTTGTTCCTCCTTTGGCCTCTGCATACTTCTTGCTTCTTTCTCCGGCCCCATCGTCCTCCTTGGCCTCACCATTCTTCTCGCTTCCCCTTAGCCTCGCCATTCTCCCTGCTCTTCAATTTGGCCTTGATCTGCCTCACCCACAAAGGTGCTTAGAGGGGTTGAGGTTGGCACTCTATGTAGGACAAATTCTTCTATATTAATCTTGGCAAACCTTGTCTTTATGAAGCTCAGATGCTTTGTGAACATCTGCACTGTCGTGCTGAACAGATTCAAGCATCTTGAGTCCAGTGAAAAACCTAGTGATATCCCTACAATGACATGCAGATCCCTTAGTCCTTTTTTTTCTAGAATAGAACCTTTTTTTGGCACAAAATGCACATACAGCCAAGATACAGTGCTGTTTGGAGATGTTGGGATTCGAATGTCTAATCAGTAACTCAGGAAAAACTTAATACAATTGTTAATTAATCTATAATTTGTATCTATTAACTAGAATTTTTTAAATATTTTTGGCTTTTTTCTAGCCTCTTCTTAAAGCCCTAAAGATCTTGGTGATATTGTTGTTACTTTTCCTCCTAGGTTTCCTAGCTAAGAATAGTTCTAATTTATTTGTGTATGCCAAGTCTAATCCATGACTCATGTTTATCACTGCTGCAGATTTGCCAGCCAGTCTCCTGCTGATGGCATCATGCTGGATCACGAGGACAACTTCTGGTGCCAGGCTCTGGAAGACTTGGAGACGTGTGGCCAGTCTGAACTCCTCCGTGAGATCGAGGTAAACTGGAGAGAGATGAACTTATCAGGAGAGTATTTCACACTTGGGCTTTAAATTCCAAGTGATGGCTTGACTTAGAAGGATAGACAGAGATAGATAGTCTCTGTGAAATGTAACACAAGTTATAATTGTCGCAAGATTGGCTAGTAGGAATAAAGTAATAGGGGGAAAATAGGACACACGTCATATAAATGAGATAAAAACTAAACCAATTTAATTTTGTGACTTTTATTTAACAGACAAATGAAGAGATGATTTAAACAAAGGCCAACTCTTTTGTTAATGTCCTTATTTGTCACACAGACTTTACAGCACAGTGAAATTAGTTTTTTGGCATATCCTATCTTAGTAAGTTGGGGTCAGAGCACAGGGTCAGCTATGATACACCGCCCCTGGAGCGGGAAGGGTTAAGGGTCTTGCTTAAGGACCCAACAGTAGCAGACTGGCAGCAGTGGGGCTTGAACCCAGGTCTTCCTGGTCTTCCAATTAACAACTTAGCGCTAGAGGTGTGACGAGATCTCCAAACCGGTCTTGTGAAAAAGGATCCATAGAAGATGCCCCACCACAAAATAGTTTGTGTTGGCTGCATTGGCTGCATTTAATTTGGTGACTATTTCTGTATTTTTTTGATGACCTGCCTACATTATCTTTTAAAACTGACCCGTATCCGATATCTGTATTTACACTATACACAGCAAAACAACCCAAGGTGGACCTAATGAACACAATGGATGAAAATAAAATGATTATTTATTATGTTGTAATAAAAAAACAGCATTTTTTTTAGGCAGAGAGAGAAAGAGAGCCATGTGTGTAAAAAAGCCTAGTGATATCCCTGCAATGACATGCAGATCTGTCAGTTCTTTTTGTAGAATTAAACCTTTTCTTAGCACAAAAAGCACATACAGCCAAGATACAGTGCTGTTTAGAGATGCTGGGATTCTAATTCCTCCCTATCTAATCAGTAACTCAGGAAAAGGTATCAAAAAACTTAAAGAGGCAATTGTTAAAACTGCTTCTGATCTGGGTCTTGAAAATTTGTTACAGTAAACAAAATTAATAAATATCAAAATACACAGTTGTTGTCAGTTATTATATATCGCCATTGGTGTCCACCCGAGTTGATGTCATGCGCCATTGTCGCTTATTCAGTTACATTCGACTTGCATTAACAGGTGAAAATCCGCCTGCTTACACTGCACACACTAATTAATGAATCCGATAAATAACCGATTTACTAACACATATGAATGAGGCCTGATTCCGATCTGAAAATATCGGAATCAAGTGTGCTTTTTTTTTTTTTTTTTATGAGTCATATTCCATCTGTGCAACATTGGAGGAAGAAAATAGAATTGGGTCACTTGATACGTGGAGTGTAAATGCAGCCGTTTTGGTTTCCTGTTGAAAATTTAAAAAAAAGGAAGAATGATAACCAAGACAAAGACAATATGCAAACATTATTAACATGATCTGCATCTCTATCGCAACAGACAATGCGCGTAATATGGATGTGGCTGTGCCCGAGGCAGGATTTGAGCCACACATCAAATGTTTTTTACGCACAGTAAACCTCGCTACACAGGCTGGACTTGGTGTTGTGCGTGTCGCTTGTTGCTCAGCCGGGTGAGACACGTGGCTGTTTTCAACAGCTGAGTTCAACAGCTGCCAACACACAAATTGATAACCGATGTGGCCAAAAAAGTTTGTGGCGAAACATTTTGCACAGTTTTTATATGCTGTTAACTACCACATACGATTTATTAAAATAGAAGTTTATTTTTTTAAAGTACAAGTTGATTTTAAAATAATGTATTTCATCATTGAGGATATCTCTAAAAATCTTGTCTCGTCCCATTCTCGTGAACCCAGTCTCGTGTCTCGTCTTGTCTTGTGGGATAAGTGTCTTGTCACACCCCTACTTAGCGACTTAACCATTTGAGCCACCACTGCAATACATCAAGTGTATTCCAGGCCTTCATTTTTCTAAATTTGTTTATATCATTTTTAAAAAGTGTCCTAACTCTTCTGTAAATAGTTTATATAGGTCTAGGATGAATTCCTTAAAGTCGATTGGACCCAGGCCTGTTTATTACACCAATCTCAGTTCAATTCAATTTCATTTTATTTGTATAGCTGGTTTTTGCAAAGAAGCTGCACACAATCAAAGAAAGTAAAAAATGCAAATGAATCAGAAATCAGTTTGTCCCTGTTTGTCCCTGATAAGCAAGCCGAGGGCGACGGTGGAAAGGAAAAACTCCCTGAGACGGAATAGGAAGAAACCTTGAGAGGAACCAGATTCAACAGAGAAAAACAGGTAGCAGGAATTTTGCAGTCACACTGTATGTGTAAGCAACTGAGAACAGTTGGATCGTCTTTATGGCAGAGTGGAAGCCTCTTCAGTCACCATGGTGATGTGACGATCACACGTAAGGGTCAAACAGGTCCGGAATAGAGATGGGGTCTGAATTATTGGCATTACTAAGTAGTGGCATATGTAGCTCAACAGAGAGAGAGAGAGAGAGAGAGAGAGAGAGAGACAGAGAGAGGGAAAGAGAAGGAAGGAAGAAAAAAGAAAAAAAAAGGAAAACAGTCTGTGTGATCTAAAATTAAATTTTTACATTACAGTAAAGGCAAAAGCATTTTGTTTGGGCAAAAAAAACTACCAAATATGCCAAACTAAGCTAAACTATCTGCTAACATATTTCTGTCGTGGGCCAAATCTATATTGCAGTTAGTCTTTTTTTTTTTTCTTTTGAAATGAGGTAATTTTTTTACCCATGTAAGAATCAAAGCACCATGTTACAGTAAGTTATCAACTACTATAGACCTGGAGTTTTGCACTGTGTGGGTGTTTTTAATAGCATAACAAGCTGCACTTTTTATTGACTTGAAAAGAAAAGAAAAAGGGAAAAGGTGGCTTAGTGGTTAAGGTGTTGGACTGATATCAGAAAGACCAGGGTTCGATACCAAGCAACCACTGTGGGCCCCTGAGCAAAGCTCTTAACCCTCAATTGTTCAGTTGTATAAATAAGATAAATGTAAGTTGCTCTGAATAAGGATGTCTGCCAAATGCTGTAAATGTAAGTTGAGACTAGCGTGGAATGATCATTTATGGCTGATATTATGTAGACGATAAGAGGAACTACTGTTTTTACTCTATAAAATTTAACTAATAAAAAATGTCTGTCATGTTGTAAACGTGAAAAAGTGGCAGAAGAGAACTAAAAATCGGATGAGGAAATAAAGACACCATGCCGAGGCTTAAATTCAGTGGCATCTTCATTTAAATTACTCAGATCAGTTGAGTCCTAAGATATGTTCTTGCTATCGTGAATATGGATAAATACAAACTGTTAGCTAGTTACTATAGAAACAAGTAGCTGGCTGAGTTGTTTAAGAAACCTCCAACATGGTCAAAAAGACAAGAGACTCAAAATAACGTGCAATTTACAGTTACATTCACTGCATTTGGCAGAACATTTAGCTCTTTTATACAACTAAGCAATT
>VCAZ01000469.1:0-40564 GCA_005784505.1 Bagarius yarrelli
TGTGTGTGTATGTTTTGGTGTGTGTGTGGATGTGTGTGTGTGTATGTTTTGTGTGTGTGTGTGTTTTGTGTGTGTGTGTGTGGTGTGTATGTTTTGGTGTGTGTGTGTTATGTTTTTGTGTGTGTGTGTGGTGTGTGTATGTTTTGTGTGTGTGTGATGTTTTGGTGTGTGTGTTTGTGGTGTGTGTGTGTGTGTGTAGGTTTTGTTTGGTGTGTGTGTGTGTGTTTGTGTGGGTGGTATGTGTTTGTGTGTGTGTGTGTGTGTGTATGTTTGTGGTGTGTGTGTGTGTTTGTGTGTGTTGTATGTTTTGGTGTGTGTGTTTTGTGGTGTGTTTTGTTTGTGTGATGTTTGGTGTGTGTGTGTGTGTGTATGTGTGTGTGTGTGCGTGTGTGTGTGTTTTGGTGTGTGTGTGTGTGTATGTTTTGGTGTGTGTGTGTGTGTATGTTTTGGTGTGTGTGTGTGTGTATGTTTTGGTGTGTGTGTGTGTATGTTTTGGTGTGTGTGTGTATGTTTTGGTGTGTGTGTGTTTTGGTGTGTGTGTTTTGGTGTGTGTGTGTGTGTGTGTGTGGTGTGTGTGTGTATGTTTGTGTGTATGTTTTGGTGGTGTGTGTGTGGTGTGTATGTTTTGGGGTGGGGGGTGGTGTGTCATGTTTTGGTGTGTGTAGTTGTTTTTGGGCAGAGTTTGCTTCAGACGGAGCTGCATCACGTGCGAACTCTGCGCATCATGGCGGAGGTGTACAGTAAAGGGCTGCAGGTGGAGGTTCAGGTGGAGGGTCAGACGTTGGAGAAGATGTTCCCGATGCTGGAGGAGCTGCTGGAGCTTCACACACACTTCCTCACACACCTGCTGGAGAGACGCAGAGAGGAGCGGCAGGAGCAGAGGGGGGGAGAGGGGGGCTTCATCATACGCAGGATCGGAGATGTGCTGCTGCATCAGGTAACACAACACACACACACACACACACAAAATCACACACACACACACACACACACACACACACACGATATAATGATTATTTACTGAAACAAACATCAACTTTTAGTCTTTGTGTGTTTTTGATTTTTTTGGTCTTTTTTTGTCTTTAAAAACTTTAAATTAAACCAACCGTGTGTGTTTGTTTTTTGCGTGTGTGTTTTTGTTTTTGCGTTGTGTTTTTGCGTGTGTGTGTGTTTGGTGTGTGTGTGTGTGTGTGTGTGTATTGTGTGTGTAGGTAACAGGATCTAACGCTGAAAAGATGAAAAAAGTTTATGGGAAATTCTGCAGTCGCCACAACGAAGCTGTCAACATCTACAAAGAGCTTCACACACGCGACAAACGCTTTCAGGCATTCATCAAGGTACACACACACACACACACCACACACACACACACACAGATAATCTGGAAAAAAAAAATTCTGGAAAAAATAGTATTAAAATGATTAATAATAAATAAAATCTAAAACAAATTAAAATAATTTATTTTTGTGTGTGTGTGTGTGTGTGTGTTGTAGAAGAAGATGAGCAGTGCGGTGGTGAGGAGGTTGAGTATTCCGGAATGTATCCTGTTGGTCACACAACGTATCACTAAATACCCCGTCCTCCTGCAGAGACTCCTACAGCACAGCCGGGGTAACACACACACACACACACACACAATAATAATAATAAAAAACACTATGTATTAAATATGCAAACATCCTCAAATATTTCATTGTAATTAATGAAGCTGATTGACTGATTATGCTAATGATATGTTAATTTGTTTGTTTAATGTTAAGTAACTGTGTGTGTGTGTGTGTGTGTGTGTGTGTGTGTAGAGGAGCAGGAGGAGCAGGATCTGGCGGAGGCTCTGCGGCAGATGAAGGAGGTGCTGGTGGGCGTGGACTCCAGAGTAAATGAGTATGAAAAGAGGCGGAGACTGAAGGAGGTTCACAGTCGAACCGACAGTAAATCAATCATGAGGATGAAAAGCGGACAGATGTTCGCCAGAGAGGATCTGATCAGGGGGCGCAAACTTCTGCACGACGGACCACTGCAGCTCAAAAACACAGCCGGCAGACTGAAAGGTGAGTGTCAGTGTGTGAGTGTCTGTGTGTGAGTGTCTGTCTGTGTGTGAGTGTCTGTCTGTGTGTGAGTGTCTGTCTGGGTGTGAGTGTCTGTCTGTGTGTGAGTGTCTGTCTGTGTGTGAGTGTCTGTGTGTGTGTGTGAGTGTCTGTCTGTGTGGGAGTGTCTGTCTGTGTGGGAGTGTCTGTCTGTGTGGGAGTGTCTGTCTGTGTGCGAGTGTCTGTCTGTGTGCGAGTGTCTGTCTGTGTGCGAGTGTCTGTGTTTGTGTGTGAGTGTGTGTGGTGAGGCTGTGTGTGTGAGTGTGTTTGTGTTAGTGTCTGTGTGTGTGTGAGAGTGTCTGTCTGTGTGGGAGTGTCTGTCTGTGTGTGAGTGTCTGTCTGTGTGGGAGTGTGTGTCTGTGTGTGGAGTGTCTGTCTGTGTGGGAGTGTCTGTGTGTGTGTGGTGTGTGGAGTGTCTGTGTGTGTGTGTGTGGAGTGTCTGTGTGTGTGAGTGTCTGTCTGTGTGTGAGTGTCTGTCTGTGTGTGTGTGTCTGTCTGTGTGTGAGTGTCTGTGTGTGTGTGTCTGTGTGTGTGCGAGTGTCTGTGTGTGCGAGTGTCTGTCTGTGTGCGAGTGTCTGTCTGTGTGAGTGTGTGTGTGTGTGTGTCTGTGTGTGTGTGTGTGTCTGTGTGTGTGTGTGTGTGTGTGTGTGTGTGTGTGTCTGTGTGTGGTGTGTGTGTGTCTGTGTGTGTGTGAGTGTGTGTGTGTGTGTGTCTGTGTGTGTGTGTGTCTGTGTGTGTGTGAGTGTGTCTGTGTGTGTGTGTGTGTGTGTGTGTGTGTCTGTGTGTGAGTGTGAGTGTGTCTGTGTGTGTGTGTGTGTGTGAGTGTCTGTGTGTGTGAGTGTGTGTGTGTGAGTGTGTCTGTGTGTGTGTGTGAGTGTGTCTGTCTGTGTGTGTGTGTGTCTGTGTCTGTGTGTGTGTGTGTCTGTGTGTGAGTGTGTCTGTGTGTGTGAGTGTGTGTGTGTGTGTGAGTGTGTCTGTGTGTGAGTGTGTCTGTGTGTGAGTGTGTCTGTGAGTGTGTGTGACTGGTGTGTGAGTGTGTCTGTGTGTGAGTGTGTCTGTGTGTGAGTGTGTCTGTGTGTGTGTCTGTCTGTGTGTGTGTGTGAGTGTGTCTGTGTGTGAGTGTGTCTGTGTGTGACTACAGAAACGGTGTGTGTTACAGTAGTCTGTGTGTGTTACAGTAGTCTGTGTGTGTTACAGTAGTCTGTGTGTGTTACAGTAGTCTGTGTGTGTTACAGTAGTCTGTGTGTGTGTGTTTACAGATGTTCAAGCTCTGCTGCTGTCCGACGTGTTTGTGTTCCTGCAGGAAAAAGATCAAAAATATGTTTTTGCCTCACTGGTACGTTTAACACACACACCACAGACACACACACACACCACAGACACACACACACAGAAGAAGTTGAGGTTGTGTATAATGGTGTGTGTGTGTTTTAGGACCAGCGCAGCACGGTGATCTCGCTGCAGAAGTTGATTGTTAGAGAAGTGGCCAATGAGGAGCGAGGATTGTTCTTCATCACGGCAGGAATCGAGAAACCTGAGATGGTGGAGGTTCACGCCAGCTCCAAAGAAGAGAGAAACACATGGATGCAGCTCATCCAGAACGCCACCACCTCCATGTAAGACACACACACACACACACACACACACACACACACACGTGTGGAGCTGCATCTCAGCTGATGTGCTTAATTCTGTAGAGATAAAGACGATGATGAGGGAATTCCGAGTGAAAATGAGGAGGACAAGAGACTGCAGGAAAGCAAGGCTAAAGAGATGAAAGGTACACACACACAAACAAACACACACACACGCACATGCTATGTGTTTGTTAGTGTGTGGATTTTAATAACGTGTGTGTGTGTGTGTGTGTGTGTGTGTGTGTGTGTGCGCGTTCTCAGATCAACTGCAGAAGAAGGACGAGCAGATTGTGACTCTGTTAGAAGAAAAAGTGCGTCTGTTCCGTGAGTTGTGCGACTGCACCAATCAGGATGAAGCCTCTCTCAGTAACAGGATGATGTTCAGGGCGACGGGTGATGATGTCACCAAAGGAGAGCCAATCATCAGAGATGCTCTGAGAGAAGGTAAGACCTGAAACCAACACTGATGTGCTGCGTTGCTGCTTCTTGTTAACACACACCGACCAACATGGAGGGTTAATTCCGTCCTCTCGGTCCCAGATGAAGATCTGGACACTGACTAGGACATTCTTAATGTGATTGTTCTTAAGTCGCTCCTTTGTTGTTGTGTGTGTGTGTGTGTGCACGCACATGTACACAGTTGAGACGTTACAGGACCTGGTGAACAGCAGTGTGGTGGGACAGCAGGTGTGTGTGGAACCTGAGAACTCGAGTGTGTGTGCGGCGTCTGTAAGTTTACCACGTAGAGCTGAGACGTTCGGGGGCTTCGACTGCCACCTGATGAACATCTCGAAGAGTAAGAGACTTTGTGCGTACGAGTGTGTGCGTACGAGTGTGTGCAAACGAGTGTGTGCGTACGAAGTGTGTGCGTACGAGTGTGTGCGTAGTGTGTGTGCGTACGAGTGTGTGCGTACGAGTGTGTGCGTACGAGTGTGTGCAAACGAGTGTGTGCAAACGAGTGGTGTGCAAACGAGTGTGTGCAAACGAGTGTGTGCAAACGATGTGTGTGCAAACGAGTGCAGAGTGTGAGAGTGCGAGTGCATGCGTTGTTGTGTGTGTACGAGTGTGATTGTATCTCTGATCTTAACGCTTGCAGATGGAGATCGTGAGGATGCGGACGATCTACGGAGAACCGAGTCAGACAGCGTTCTAAAAAAGGTGTGTGTGTGTGTGTGTGTGTGTGTGTGTGTGTGTGTGTGTGTGTGTGAGAGAGAGAGAATTATATTTATAAAGTAAATGTATTAAATATAATTTATTTTTAATTGTAACTTAACTAATTTTGCTGTTTGTCCACAGGGGGGCACTGCAAACCTGCTGCTCTTACACAAGAGGAATAGTGAGGTTAGGTGCTGTGTGTGTGTGTGTGTGTGTGTGTGTGTGTGTGTGTGTGTGTGTGTGTGTGTGTGTGTGTGTGTGTGTGTGTGTGTGTGTGTGTGTGTGTGGTGTGTGGAGATGAATGGTTGGAGACTGTTACTTTTAGGAATTTTTATGATTTTATCCACCTGTCTGCTGTCTGTCTGTCCTCCTGTCTGTCTGTAACTCTGTCTCTCTCTTAAACAGCAGCTTCTCCTGAGTGTCACTCGTATTCATGACCTGCTGAACACATTACAGGTGAGTCACTCATCACCTCCTTCCCATCTGTCAGTGCGTGTTTGTTGTTACAGTGTTACGCTCGGTGTGTGTTTTTTACATTGTTACACTCGGTGTGTGTTTGTTACAGTGTTACACTCGGTGTGTGTTTTACAGTGTTACACTCGGTGTGTGTTTACAGTGTTACACTCGGTGTGTGTTGTTACAGTGTTACACTCGGTGTGTGTTTTTACAGTGTTACACTCGGTGTGTGTTTTACAGTGTTACACTCGTGTTACAGTGTTACACTCGGTGTGTGTTTTACAGTGTTACACTCGGTGTGTTTTTAACAGTTTTACAGTGTTACACTCGGTGTGTGTTTTACAGTTTGTTTTACAGTGTTTACACTCGGTGCGCGTTGTGTGTTTACACTCGTGTTACACGTGGTTCACACTCGTGTGTTGTTTTACAGTGTTACACTCGGTGTGTGTGTTTTCGGTACAGTGTTACACTCGGTGTGTGTTTTGTTACAGTGTTGTTTCACACAACTCGGTGTTGTGTTTTCACATGTTACACTCGTGTGCGCGTGTGTTTCACAGTGTTACACTCGGTGTGCGGTGTTACAGGTTACAGCGGTGTGTTACAGTGTTACAGTGTTACATCGTGTTTACAGTGTGCTTTACAGTGTTACACTCGGTGTGGTGCTTTACAGTGTTACACTCGGTGTGTGCTTTTTACAGTGTTACAACTCGGTGTTTGTGTGTGTTTCACAGGTGTTTACAGTGTGACTCGGTGTGTGTTTTCACAGTGTTACACTCGGTGTGCGTTTGTTACAGTGTTACACTCGGTGTGCGTTTTACACAGTTACAAACTCGGTTACACTCGGTTACACAGTGTTACACTCGGTGTGTGTTTACAGTTTACACAGTGTTACAGTGTTACACTCGGTGTTGTGTTACGTTTGTTACAGTGTTACACTCGGTGTGCGTTTTGCGTTTACAGTGTTACACTCGGTGTGCGTTTACAGTTACAGTGTTCGTACACTCGGTGTGCGTTTTTACAGTGTTACACTCGGTGTGCGTTTTACAGTTTACACTCGTGTACACTCGGTGTGCGTTTTACAGTGTTACACTCGTCGTGTGGTTTGACAGTGTTACTCGGTGTGTTTTACGTTTACAGTGTTACACTCGGTTGTGCGTTTTACAGTGTTACACTCGGTGTGTGTTTTACATTGTTACGCGCGGTGTGTGGTTTGTTACAGTGTTACACTCGGTGTGTGTTTGTTACAGTGTTACGCTCGGTGTGTTTTGTTACACTCGTGTGTTGACGTGTTACTCGGTGTGTGTGTTTACAGTGTTACAGTGTTACGCTCGGTGTGTGTTTTACAGTGTTACAGTGTTTACTCGGTGTGCGTTTTACAGTGTTACGCTCGGTGTGTGTTTAACGTGTTACGCTTGTGTGTTTTTGACACAGTGTTACACGGTGTGTGTTTTTACAGTGCGCTTGTGTTTTTGTTACGCTCGGTGTGTGTGTTTTACGCTGTTTACTGTGTTTGTGTTACAGTGTTACGCTCGTACGCTCGGTGTGGTTTTACAGTGTTACGCTCGGTGTGTGTTTTACAGTGTTACGCTGTGTGTTTACTGTACGGTGTGTGTTTTACAGTGTTACGCTCGGTGTGTGTTTACGCTAGTGTTGTGTTTACGTGTTACGTGGTGTTTGACAGTGGTACGCTGGTGTGTGTTTTACAGTGTTCGGGTCAGGTGTGTGTTTTACAGTGTTACGCTCGGTGTGTGTTTGTGTTGTTACAGCTCGTGTGTGTGTGTGTTGTTTTACAGTGTTACAGTGTTACACTCGGTGTGTGTGTTTGTTACAGTTGTTACACTCGGTGTGTGCTTTACAGTGTTACAGTGTACTCGGTGTGTTACAGTGTGTTTCACAGTGTTACACTCGGTGTGCGTTGTTGTTTCACAGTGTTACACTCGGTGTGCGTTTGTTACAGTGTTATCGGTTGCGTTTACACTCGGTGTGTGTTTCACAGTGTTACACTCGTGTGCGGTTACAGGTGCGTGTGTTTCACAGTGTGTGCTTTGTTACAGTGTTACAGTGTTACACGCTCGGTGTGTGCGTTTTACAGTGTTACGCCGGTTGTGCGTTTTACAGTCGCGTGTTTTACGTTTTACAGTGTTACGTCGTGTGTTTTACAGTTTTCGGGTGACAGTGTTGCGTTTTACGTGTTACGCTCGGTGTGTGTTTTCGTTTTACAGTGTTACGCTCGGTGTGTGTTTTACAGTGTTACGCTCGGTGTGTTTTACAGTTTTACAGTGTTACAGTGTTACTCGGTGTGTGTTTGTTTTACAGTGTGTTTACAGTGTTACACTCGGTGTGTGTTGTTACACCGGGCTACAGTGTTACACTCGGTGTGTGTTTGTTTACACTCGTGTTGTTTCACAGTGTTACAGTGTTACTCGGTGTGTGTTTGTTACAGTGTTACACACGGTCGGTGTGTGTTACAGTGTTTTACAGTGTTACAGTGTTACTCGGTGTGTGTTGTTACAGTGTTACGTGTTTACACTCGGTGTGTGTTGTTACAGTGTTACACTCGGTGTGTGTTTACAGTGTTACGTTGACAGCTCGTGTTACATGTACGCTCGGTGTGTTTTACAGTGTTCGCGGTGTGTGTTTTACAGTGTTTACACTCGGTGTGTGTTGTTACAGTGTTACACTCGGTGTGTGTTTTGTTACAGTGTGTGTTACAGTGTTCACTCGGTGTGTGTTTTTACAGTGTTTACACTCGGTGTGTGTTTGTTACAGTGTGTTGTACAGTGTTACAGTGTTACACTCGGTGTGTGTGTTACACTAGTGTGTTGTTTGTTACAGTGTTACACTCGGTGCGCGTGTGTTTCACAGTGTTACACTCGGTGCGCGTGTGTGTTTACACAGTGTTACACTCGGTGCGCGTGTGTTTCACAGTGTTACACTCGGTGCGCGTGTGGTTTTCACAGTGTTACACTCGTGTGCGCGTGTGTTTCACAGTGTTACACTCGGTGCGCGTGTGTTCACAGTGTTACACTCGGTGCGCGTGTGTTACAGTGTTACACTCGGTGTGTGCTTTACATTGTTACACTCGGTGGTGTGCTTTACATTGTTACGACTCGGTGTGTGCTTACATTGTTACGCTCGGTGTGCGTTTGTACATGTGTACGCTCGGTGTGCGTTTGTTACATTGTTACGCTCGGTGGGGCGTGCGTTTGTTACATTGTTACGCTCGGTGTGCGTTTGTTACAGTTACATGTGTTTGTTACATTGTTACATCGGTGTGTGTTTTTACTGTGTTACGCTCGGTGTGTGTTTGTTACATTGTTACACTCGGTGTGTGTTTACTGTGTTGTTTGTACATTGTTGTGTTTGTTGACACGGTGGTGTGTTTTACAGTGTTACACTCGGTGTGTGTTTGTTACATTGTTACGCTCGGTGTGTTGTTACGTACATGGTTACGCTCGGTGTGTTTGTTACATTGTTACACTCGGTGTGTGTTTGTTACATTGTTTCGCTCGGTGTGTGTTTGTTACGTTGTTACGCTCGGTGTGTGTTTGTTACAGTGTTTCACTCGGTGTTTTGTGTTACACTGGAGTAAAGACTGTTTACTGTAAACACTGTTACTGTGTTTCCTACTTCCTGTTTGTTACACTGTAACTGTCACTGTGTGTGTGTGTGTTACTCAGTCAGTTGGTGTGTGTTGCTGATGTGGGGTTAAAATTTGTTAGAAAATTGAGTGGAAACACTTTTTAATGTTCTGCTGTTCATGGCGTGAGGGGGCGGAGCTTCAGAAACGTCTTTAACTTGAGACTGCTGTTTCATCTGTCTGTGTCTCTGATTGTCTGTCTCTCTGTTTGTCTCTCTGATTGCCTTTCTGATTGTCTGCCTCTGTGTATGTCTGTCTGTCTCTTAGGCTGTGGTGGTCCAGCAGGACACCTTCATTGAGGATCAGCGTCAGGCTCTAAGCTCGTCGTCCCACCGTCATCCCTCCATCTCATCCTCGTCCTCCATCTCGTCCTCGTCGTCATGCTCGTCTCGACTGAATTCCCTGGTGGAGCAGGAGAAACAGCGTCAGGAGGAGAAGATTCGTGAGGAGGAGAGAAGGAGGAGGGAGGAGGAGGAGAGGAAGAGGAGGGGGGGGGAGGAGGGGGGAGGAGGAGGAGAGGAGGAGACGAGAGGAGGAGCTGGTGTTGAGGGAGGAGAAACTCATCTTCATGGAGGAGGAGACGCAGAGGAGACGTGAGACTCTGCAGCAGGAACAACAGGAACTCAACAAGAAGATGGAGGAACTTCAGCGAGAACAGCTAAGACTCAGAGAGCAACAAAGGAGACTGGAGACACAACTACACAACACACAGGTACACACAAACACAACTACACAACACACAGGTACACACTCTTACACAACACACAGGTACACACTCTTACACAACACAGGTACACAAACAACTACACAACACACACACAGGTACACAACACACAGGTACACACACACACACACAGGTACACAACACACAGGTACACAACACACGGATACACAAACACAACCACACAACACACAGGTACACACACACACACACACACAACACACAGGTACACATATATAAATATATAATTTGTGTGTGTGTGTGTGTGTGTGTGTGTGTCTCAGCCTGACTCAGAGGATCAGAGAACTCGCAGTTCCTCCACTGTCTCTGAAGACTCTATGAGGTTCCTCAGTTCCCCTGATGTGGATGAAGATGTGGAGGTTTTTTCTCGCGCCGACTCCAAACGCAAAGCCAAGAATCTGAACCTGAACCCGTTCGTCCAGAAGGGCGGCGCCGCTGAGACACAGGGACAAAATCCCAACCACCTGCTACAAATTGCTAAAGCCAGAGACAAAAAAGAGAAAAAGAAGAAGAAGAAAAAGGGAAATGAAGACCAGCAAACGATTGGTACACACACACACACACACACTTACACACACACACTCACTCTCTCGTGTGTGTGTGTGTATATACACAAAAAAATATAGCCATAGTTTAAGTTTGTGTGTGTGTGTGTGTGTGTGTGTGTGTGTGTCAGACCCTGTAGGTGCTGCGGTGTCCTCAGGAGATAAAGATGTGTTTTTTTGCTGAGGTTCTGTTTTTTGGGGTTTTCCTGCGACTCCTGCAGCTCGATTCCGATTGCAGGTTTGACTTTTCAGAACTGTGATGTAAAAGATTCTGTACTTTTTTTCTCACACACACACACACACACACACACACACACACCTGTTGTTCTGCACTTGGGGGTTGGTGTGTGTGGGTTCACATCCCCTGTGTTCATCACTCGACTTCAGGCACTTTTTATTATTTTGTTTTATTTAAAGACTTTTTCAGACTGGAAGTCGAAGGATTTCGGAAGGAAAATAAACGTTTTCACTGAAGAATTTTCAACAAACGGATCGACAAACTGGCGACATCAGAAGGAGCCGAAGGTCCCGGAAACTTCCAGTGACATTTTTTCAATTTATTCCTGTCTTTATTATTATTATTATTATTATTATTATTTTATCTGAACAGTTTAAAATATTCGGTCTTTTTGCACACAGAAAAACAGAAAAGTGACTTTTTTTTTTTTTATTAAAGTGCGTCTGATAATCATAAGCCACGCCCATGGCAGCCATTGGGCCATATCAGCAATCAGGCCACGCCCACAACTACAGCTCGTTATAAACGATTAAATGCTCATAAAAATCATTTTTTTTGATTAACCACACGACGTCTCGGAACTTCTGTTAAATAAATGTTGATTTTTTTCCCCCGATAAACGATAATTTACTGCATGGAGGGACATTGTGTGAAATCTGTGTGCCTTAAATTTTGTGTATATATTATAAATATGGCGAAATGAGGTGTGTGTGTGTGTGTGTGTGTGTGTGTGTGTGTGTGTGTGTGTGTGTGTGTGTGTGTGATGGGGCGCCGTTACTGCAGTTATTCCACTTGGTGTGAAGTTCGTCTGTAGATTTTTGCTTTTTCTCTGCGGAATTTATTTATTTTTTTGTTTAAAGTTTTTAGCACTTTATAATCAATTATATTAAAATGCGGCTTTAACCTTTAACAGAGATGCAAACATGAAACTCGCAGTGTGTGTGATTATCTGATGGGATGTGATGTGATGTGATGGGATGGGATGGGATGTGTGTGTGTGTGTGGGGGGGGGGGGGGGGGGGGGGGGGGGGGGGGGGGGGGGGGGGTGGTGGGGTGGGGGGGTGAGTCCTCGCCTGCAGGACAGGCTGTTTAAAACCTCATCAACATCAGAAGCTTTACAGAAAAAATGTAATAAAAAAAATACGAGAAGCAGCGAGATTCTGTTCATATCACAGGAAAATCGGGTCGCATCCCAAAATAACAGCTTCTGGATTAAAAACTCGTCCACTTTTATTTCATTTTCCAACTTTTTTTTTTACGTTTTTTTTATTAAACGGTTTTTATTCGTTACTTCAGGATTTTGGGATTTCAGGACTGCAACTATTAATGCAAATTTATGCAAATCCCGTACATTCTGACCCGCCCATGTGATTTTATCCAGTCACATTATCTATTTGTCTGGTGGGGGGTGGGGTGTGGGGGGGGGGGGTTGGGCACAGCTGGACACGGACAGATCACACAACGCACCCTTGTTAGGCTCCCTACCAAGTCTACTGGATTTCTTCTGCACCTGATAGTCTTAATCACTAGAGGGCGCCATGATGCATCGTGCAAATCGGTTCTGTTTATTATTAAATGATTCCGAATCAATAATCGCTTCATTACAGAGATCAAACACACAGAAATGTTTAAGGAGGAAAACAAACAAACAACAAATAAACAAACAACAAAAACAATAAAACAACAAACAATAAAACTTTTATCAGTTTAAAGGAAGTGTTTAAAGTTTGTGTTCTTTTATTTTAGGGATGATGAGTTTATTAACTGAATTGATTCACTGATTCATTTCGAGTGGAATCGATTTGTTTGTTTGTCAAGATGTTTATACACACACACACACACACACACACACACACACACACTTGTGCTTCAGTTTGAGGGATCACTTAAAAGAATTTGTTTTACTGAATGACTGTGTGTGTGTGGTGTGTGTGTGTGTGTGTGTGTGTGTGTGTGTGTGTGTGAACATCTTGACACACGCATACACACATATATACCCACACAAACAAACACACACCACATGCACACACATACGGTCAAACCCACACCGACACACAGGTACACTGACATACAGGTACACAGAAAGACAGACAAGTAGACAGACAGACAGGTATACAGTCTGACAGTTACACTGATAGACACAGACAGGTACACTTAGAGACATAGACAGGTATACAGTCTGACAGACTGAGAAAAAAGTTGGACAGCTTTACAGACAGACAGTTACACACAGTTATGCAGACAGACAGTTATGCAGACAGACAGTTACACAGAGAACAAAAGGCTGTCAGGGGGAAAAGCTTTACTGTGGTGTACTGCGACATTCTCTCCCTTTCTCTCTCTTATACACACACACACACACACACAATAATGAAATCTGCTCAGTCTGTGCAACAATTATTACCTTTTATATTAGTGTAAAAGAGCAGCAGCTCATGTTATTAAGGCAGCGCTGCTGTTTAGTTTACACACACACACACACACACACACACACACACACACACACACACACACACACAGGTGCACACAGAGCTCAGGTTTCCTCCCTTTTGCAGCTACAGTAAGCCCTTTTCTGTGTGTGTGTGTGTGTGTGTGTGTGAGCTCTGCACTGAGAGGACAGTAGGAAGACGTTCTTGTCCCGTATTTCATGTCTCCATCTGTCGTCCCCCCCGAGAGGAAAAGTTTCATTTCTCACCTGCTGATTTTCCTTTTTCCATCTGTCCTCCTGATCTTCCTCCATTTATCCCCCCTTTTATCTCTCTTTCTCTCTCTCTCTCTTTTTTTTTCCATTATAATGAATTTAAATCATTACTTTTGGTGAAATTACAGCAAAACACACACACACACACACACACACACACACACACACACAATAAAAGACTGTGCTGTTGCTATGGAGACGATGGTGTATCAGAGCGAGTGTATTAATATAAGAGAATCTGGCAACCTGCTAAGAGATAAAAGTGTGTGGAGCTGCTTCAGTTCATATAATGTGTGTGTGTGTGTGTGTGTGTGTGTGTGTGTGTGTGAGTAATTGAGTAAATGGAGTTTGAGAGTTAATAGCATGTGGCTGTGTTCTGAGCGCGCTCACTGGAGCCCTGCTAATTAATGAGGACTCGCTAATCTCTGAAGAACCGAAATCACAGTGTGGCTGCAGGAGAACCTTCAGAGTTCCACAGTATAAACATACAAGAACATGATGGAAATAAGGACATGTGAGGCGAGGCGGGGCGGGGCGGGGCGGGGCGGGGCGGGGCACCGCACGGCCCTCACTTTATAGTTTAATTAAATGTAACGCCCATCTTTATTTGTTTAATGCTCTCTTTTCTTCCTTTCTCTTTTCTTCCTCTTTCCTTTTCTTTCCTTTCTCTTTTCTTTCTTCCTCTTTTCTTTCTCTCTTTATCTGTCTGTGTCTCTGGTTTATTTCCTTTTTTTTCTACTTTATCCTGAATTTTCTGTGTGTGTCATAGTCTGATCTTTAAATCCTTACAGTACTGTGCTTTAACACACACTCACACACACACACACACACACGCCCCTGTACAGACTTGGGTGTTGTTCATTCTGTCTGTAATTAGCGGTCATTTGCTAAGAGTGAATAATCCTCTCGTTCTTTTCTTAGCTCTTCGCTTGCCGTCCTAGCAGAGACGATGAATAATCCAGTCAGATTAGCTGTTGGTAGCAGACTGGCTAACAACCTGCCTGAGAACGCCTGTACGTTCGGATCTTAGGCTAAACGTTAGCTTTAGCTGTTTTTACAATTAGCCTGCTAGTTTTAGTCACAAAATAAAGAATGCTAAACTTTAGATCAATTTTTTTGCGGTTGTGTAAATCTCTGTCCACGAGTCCACAAGCGAATTTTAGGACTCGCTCACTGAGTTAGCGCTCGCGGCTGCTCAGGGCTGATTACATCATGAAAAATGCATGAGAAGGAGAAGATCCAGTCTATTATCCTGTCATCTCCTCACACACACACACACACACTGTTCCTTCCCATCCGGTATGTGTCCTTCACACCTTTCCTCCCACACAGCCAGATGAAACGGCTCACACTTGTCCAAAACACACAAACACACACACACTGCACCTGCCAGGAACAGAGACCAAGTCCATCTTCATCAAAGCCAAATTTAGCGCACATCAGTAAGAGCCGCGCTTACACACCTAGCATGCGCTAGCATTACAGACAAAATGGATAACTTCCTGTGAGGACATTCACTAGCAAGCAATAATTTCATGCTAACGTCCTGTTGCATCATGTTATTTTCATGCTAACGTCCTGTTGCATCATGTTATTTTCATGCTAACGTCCTGTTGCATCATGTTATTTTCATGCTAACGTCCTGTTGCATCATGTAAAATTAATTTAATGTGAAACCTTCTAAAATAAAAATAACTGACGGTAAAATAAATCATGTTTATATTTAAATATGTGTAATTATATGATTTTATTAGCATTCACTTCTTCAGGCTAAAGATCCAAATCACTTTTAATGATCGATTGATTTGCATTTCTTCTTTAATCCACACAGTTTAAATAAAATCAGTCTTGCACATCAGGAAGTGGTTTATTTTTCATCCAAACATCAAATTAATCAGTTCAGTCCAATCAAAGCAGCTTTTTTTAACAGAAACGCCTTTTATTAAACTTCATAATGAAACGTTTCCTCAGTCTGAAATTCACATCCTATAAAAATCCGCTCTTCATTGTTCTGAGGGCGCGCGCTGATAATCCACCAGGCGATACATCAGCGAGGAACACGCGGGTTCATCTGCGCTGTTAGTGTTACTGTCTTACGCTGCTGTGCGTTAGCTGTGTGTCTAAAATATCGCAATCCTGCTTAAACTGTCACGAGTACCAGATCGGAGTTGGAGTCACAATACGTGTGGTGTAAATGCACCTTTAGTGTTTTCTGTCTTAATAACCCGGGTCACGGCACCAAATTCTCCTATAAGCTGATCAGCGCTTCGACACATCAACCGAATTAGAATCAAAGTTTAACCTACCGAAATGCTGTCTGTTTCTATCGACCTGTCTATCTGGTTATGTTGAGGGGTGTGTGTGTGTGTGTGTGTGTGTGTGAGTATGTGAGAGGTATCTGCTCTTTTAGTGTTCTAAACAGTTGTTAAACAGCGATGAAACTTTAAATTTAATTTTAATAAACGTTTAAAAGGTATTAACAAATATTCTGTAGCCAACAAACCGTGTGCCTGGCTAGAGTTTGTCTAGATGCAGGATTGATTGCGATTGGTTTAACAGAGCAGCCAATAGAAACAAAGAGGAGGCGGGGCTCTATTTGATGAGAATAGCGTAAGATTACTGTTCAATAAAGTTCCACGGCGTGTTCCATATCGTGATTTATCGCACAAACCCTCATTATCAGCACCTGCCCTTATCGTCACGTCCCCAGATAAAAAAGGTAAAGATTTAAAGATAAACAACCCTCATCAGCGCCGAATCTGTGCAAAGTCGTCGTCATCTCAAATTCTTCAGTAACCCAAAGTTCAGGAAGTCCTTTAGAACGTTGTGCTGCCCAGTTCAGAGGTTTCATGTTTGTTTCACAGTTTGCAGAAAACTTCTCAACACACACCAGTGCGAGAGCTTGAGGTGTGTGTGTCTTCTGATGAGATTAGTACAAAAAGCTCTTGCTCTTAGAGTGTGTTCTCCGTTTGATTGTACACACACACCCGCACGCACACACACGAAAGTCCTTTAGAAGCGTGGACACCTGTGAAAAGAGACAGACAGAGATAACGTTAGCTACTTTAAACACACCCGAGTGTGAATTTCTAGCTTGGAGAAAAAGTGCAACAACAGAACAAGGATAAAACTGTGTTCACATTCGCCCCCTACAGTGAGTCAGTGGTACCGACTGTCACACGGCATGAAAATCATTGTAATATTATTTGAACCTGGGTCGCCTGAGCGCATCAGCACATTAATCAACTACACCATGGTGCTGGCAATGTTCATCCCTCTTTCTCCTCCTCCATCATCACTCCCTCTCCATCTTGTTCCCTTCTTCACTATTACATCTCTTTTATTTCTCTCATTTCCTCCTCACTTTCTCCTTTTTCTTTCTTCAGTCCTCTCTCTCTTTCTCTTGGTCCTCCCTCCTTTACTCTCTTTGTCTTTCTCTCCTTCTCTGTCTCTATTGTCTCTCTCTCCTCTTTCATTTGTCTTTGTGACAGGCTCAGACTTGTCCTGAAAACTGAATCTTAAGATTAGGGTTCTCCCTTGTGTCATTTCACGTGTATTGAAAACCACACACACACACACACACACACACACACACACACAATTTACTGAATATGCTACTAAAATGTTTAGATTTCTGTAATAAAACATTAGTTTTGGTGATTGACCTTTACAATAAATCCTCTCGTCACAATAATAATAATGATCATCATATTGTGACACTTCTCTCTATCCGAGTCTTTTTCACGCCGAACTGCAGACTCGGAATTCTGACTCCTGTGCGGTTTCTAATCAACGCCATTGTCCTGCACTAATCCGGATAATCATCGCTGTGCTGTTTCTGTGGTGGTGAATCAGATTGTAATCAGATTATCTGATCTCTTAGTCACGGTTACTATAAACACCATGTTTTGGCACAGCCTGCAAAAGAGCAGCACAAAATCCAATTTAGGAGTTTAATCAGGAGTCTGTAAGCGTCCGATTCAGGAGTTTTAATCAGGAGTCTGTAAGCGTCCGATTTAAGCATTTTTATCAGGAGTAGTTTTTTAATCAGGAGTCTGTAAGCGTCCGATTCAGGAGTTTAATGAGGAGTCTGTAAGCGTCCGATTCAGGAGTTTAATCGGGAGTCTGTAAGCGTCCGATTCAGGAGTTTAATCGAGGAGTCTGTAAGCGTCCGATTCAGGAGTTTAATCGGGAGTCTGTAAGCGTCCGATTCAGGAGTTTAATCGAGAGTCTGTAAGCGTCCGATTCAGGAGTTTAATCGGGAGTCTGTAAGCGTCCCGAATCAGGAGTTTAATCAGGAGTTGTAAGCGTCCGATTCAGGAGTTTAATCGGGAGTCTGTAAGCGTCCGATTCAGGGGTTTAATCGGGAGTCTGTAAGCGCCCGATTCAGGAGTTTAATGGGGAGTCTGTAAGCGTCCGATTCAGGAGTTTAATCGGGAGTCTGTAAGCGTCCGATTCAGGAGTTTAATCGGGAGTCTGTAAGCGTCCGATTCAGGAGTTTAATTGGGAGTCTGTAAGCGTCCGATTCAGGGGTTTATTTGGGAGTCTGTAAGCGTCCGATTCAGGGGTTTATTTGGGAGTCTGTAAGCGTCAGATTCAGGGGTTTATTTGGGAGTCTGTAAGAATCAGATTTATAAGTTTAATCAGACTGTTAACCTTTGATTCAGGATAATATCCCAGAATTTATTTTAGAAGTCAGTTGTCATAGGATTCGTTTTTTAGGCATCTGTTGGGAATCTGATTCAGGAGTTTAATCAGGAGTCAGTTCGCGTCTGATTCAGTGTCTGTGTGTGAAAGGCAAGTCGTGTGTTGAGGGAAATGATTACTGATGCTGCAGATATTAAAATATTAATGCGATGAAACCCGAGCTCTAAACTGCATCTGTGTGTGTGTGTGTGTGTGTCTGCAGGAAACACACCACCAAAGAGTTCAGGTATTTATAGAGGAAAAAACCCCACACCACTGTTACATAAAAACTTATGTAAGGTAGAAAAATGTCAATAATCGCTTTATATACCACACACACACACACACACACACACACACACACACACACACACACACACACACACACACACAGAGTGCACCTCTGTAATCTGCTTTTAGTGCACTCCAGTGTAGCTGCCATTTGTGCTGTTTATACCTCAACACTCCCACACTTCCAGTACGCTGCCCTTTCTCCACTTCCTGGCACTCCTACACTTCCTGTTTATTTTTCCACAGCTTTCCTTCCTCCACTTCCTGTTTTCTGCACAGTTGCCACTTCTCTACTTCCCATTTTCTGCATGGCTGCCACAATTCCACTTCCTTTTTGCTCCACAGCTTTTACTTCTCTGCTTCCTGTTTCCTGCACAGCTTTTATTTCTCTGCTTCCTGTTTTCCTGCACAGCTGCCACTTCTCTGTTCCTGTGTTCCTGCACAGCTGCTGCACACTTCTCTGCTTCCTGTTTCCTGCACAGCTTTCACTTCTCTGCTTCCTGTTTCCTGCACAGCTTTCACTTCTCTGCTTCCTGTTTCCTGCACAGCTGCTTCCTGTGTCCTTCACTGCCACTCTCTGCTTCCTGTTTCCTGCACAGCTTTCACTTCTCTGCTTCCTGTTTCCTGCACAGCTTTCACTTCTCTGCTTCCTGTTTCCTGCACAGCTTTCACTTCTCTGCTTCCTGTTTCCTGCACAGCTTCTACTTCTCTGCTTCCTGCACAGCTTTCACTTCTCTGCTTCCTGTGTCCTGCACAGCTGCCACTTCCCCATTAACTACACTCATGTTTTCTTTTATAACCATCAGTTTTACACTTCTTTCCCTTTTGATAATTTTTCCGTGCATCTTTTCTCCTCTGCGTCAGGATTCACTCTTGCGCTGCACTTTCTCATGTTAGGGATAATTAGAAAGCTGAGGATTATTTACACCACCTGCGTCGCCTGTGAAAAAGAAAGTGATGAAAAAAGGGAAGTGTGAATTACTACAGATACAATGGACAGTACTATACGGACCATTTGTTTTGGATTATTAATAGAGAGAAAAGCTTCATCTAACTGCGGGAGAGGAAAAGAAAGTCACAGGATCAAACACAGAATTTGGGACGACATGTTTTGGGAACAGTGATGAAATAAAGCCAGTAGAAGTTTGAGGTTTCCGATGGTTCGTGTCTTTAGGGTGTAATTATGTAGTTGAGAGCGATCAACATCACCAGAATTCATCATGATTTAGACAAAGCCTGATTTAATCTTTTAATAGTGGAAGAAAACAACATTACATCCGATCCGTTTATTCCTCAGGGGAGCAAAGATCTCGGCAGCCTCATCCACTGGTGGACCCACGTCATATCCACTGCCTGCGGACTCCATCGAGTGGAAGGTAAAAGTTCAAATAAATATTGTGACACACTGATGTTTTTTGCTGATTCATCTGCAGTGTGTTCGATTGTGAAAGAAGGATTTCAAATCGATGTGGGACAAAAGTCTAAACCTCGTCTGAGTCGCTATAGACTGAAAAACGGGATTAGGAACCGTAAAATGAAACCAGCGATTCATAATTAAACTTAATGACAACTTTAATTACCTACAGCTGGATAACTCATCAGTCGTTCCTGTTGTCCTAAACTCTATTATACGTATAAAATATTCATTATTATTATTATTATTATATTATTATTATTTGACCAGCAGCTTCTACAGCTGCAAAAAACATTCATTGGGTAGGTTTCTGTCCAGGGTTGCCAGATTGGGCGGCGTTTCTTCTTAATCAGGCTTCTTTTGATCGAGTCACACATTTTGACAACATTTATTTTATTAATTTTTAATCCAAAATATCTTTAAAAAATTAACAATAAATTATTCCTGGTGTTTTACACAAATAAAGTAATGTTCAACCAGCGCTAGTAAAATATCTTTAAAACTGAAATTAAAACTTGAATAAATCATTCTGTAAAAGGCGAGTAGTCATTTCCACACTGTGAACCTTAATAATCACCTAAAAATCCACACTTGTCCCTGCCAAACAGCAGCTCCAGACTGATTACCCCCCTGATTTAACCCCCTCACAACCTTCTGTTACCAACGTGTTCTCTAAAGAACAGCCTTGTTGGTTAAGGTTTTAAGTGTGTGTAATAGAAAGAACAATAAAAAGCTCGGCTGATTTAATACTTGGCTGTTTTACAGGAACTTAATGATTATTAATTAAATGGTTCTTTAAAATTAAAGTTTATATCACACAAACTAAGTGTAAGTATTACTTTATATTATACTAGCAAGCAGTGACGATTAGGAGGTCCATCATCACTCTGAGCAGTTGAGAGTTAGGAACCTTACCTAGGGACCCATTAGTGATGATCTGGCGGTGCTGGAAGTGCTGGGACGCATCACGACACCAGTTCGATATCACTCGCGGGACATTTTTCACTCGCAATGTATTTATTTAAAAAATATATGAATAAACAAACATTTCCAAGTGCCTGCAGACGTCTACATTAATGCTCTCCTTCTCCGTCTGATACAACAGACGTTTCAGTAAGCTCCATGACGAGATGATTGGCTCCCGGGACAATGCGTAATACACGTTTTCCACTCGAGTTCAAATGATTGCACTTGCGTTGAAGACGCCATTGAGACGAATGTTGCATGTTTGCATTGCATTCTATCTGCTCAGGCTAGTAATCGAGTCCATGTTCAGTGTGAAGCCAGCATTAGCTTAGGGAATCTATGGTATGCCAATAAAGTAGAACGCGGCCCGAGCTTCAGCACTGATAGCTTTATTTAAAAGGAATGTTTCAGCACTGCATCCTGACGTAACGGCATGAAGGCACTGCGGCACTCGTTTTTTTCATAAATGATTGATATACTAATTAGCGGTGTCTTTTTAGCATCAGTGCTAGCACTTTTAGACATTGACTCGGACATCAGACACATTGTTCACATCAGTGTAACTAAAGAGGAAAGTAATTGCGCTGATTTAGCAGCAGGATCCTAGGCCACTGACTGCAATGCCTATTTCAGATCAATGCTTAAGTGGATCACTAGCTCACTAAGCAGAACGTCACATTGATCCATTGTAGGAGGTATTGAAAATCCTGTCTGATCCTTGACGAATGATTAGGCCTTTTTCCCTTCTCAGACTTTTCACACAGTTTCCACACCACCTCTAAAACCTTCCATTAGAAGAAGAGGCTGACTTAAGCTTCAAAGGGAAACGGAGAGCCGCTCAGGCGTTTGATGAACCTTTACCTTCACAGACATTGACGCTGGTTGACCTTATTAGATTTAAAGAATTCTCTTTGATTGTTTTAACAGTGTGAGACTAAACTTCAGACGTGCAGAAGAACGGGAGCAACACTTTGACCCTCGGAATAATTTGCTAATTTGATGTTATGGCTGAAATATTCATACCTCGTGTCAGCATTACTTAAGTGCAACCAGAAGTTCATTTGGAATGATTTATGGTTCTGGCATGGAAGTGAATGCACTCAGAAACATTAGCTTCTGCTGCTGAGTTGCAAAATTGACATCATTTTGACTACATTTACACAACCCTCCAGTGCGTAATGAGATAAGGCTCTGCAAAAAAAGCAGGATTTTCATGCACTTTGGCCTTAAAAATCTCAATCAGCAGCACAGGGTGACCAATTACAAGTCTGATACTTGACTTTTACAAATTGTTAGCCAATCAGTCAATAGGTTTATTTAAAAACTACAAAAAAAAAAAGTATATCATTGTTCAGCTCCAACAAAAGCTCAAATCTGTTAATACAGCCCCCACGGTGGGGGTGTTGGAGGTAATGGTACAGCTAACAGATTTGAATAATGTATGGTGAACCAGGTAGCTACTTTAGTGCGTTAACTGTCGCATGTTGCATTTGTGCCCTTGATAAAAAATCCCAGCAGGTACAGAAAACTTCTTCCATGATCTGTTTGTCTGTCCTCGATTTTCTCCTAAACTTTATGTCTATCCTGTTTAGTGGCTCTTTGTTGTTTCTGTGAAATTCTATGTTCTGTGTAGCACCAGGAAGTCCTGGAGGAACGTTCTCTCATTTCACTGTGTACTGCATCTGCTATATATGGTTGAAATGACAATAAAGCTTCTTGAACTTGAACTAAACTAAAACAATTCTGTCCGATTTTTCTCCTCAATTTGCTCATGATGTTTATTTGGGGGCATAATGGTCTACCGGTTAGCAAATCCGTGGTTGAGTGTTTTCTTGGCTGCTCAGCTGGATGAAAACTGCTATAAATGTAAGTGAATGTACTCCGGGAGCCCTGGGATAGACACCTGGCTCACAGTGACCGTGTGTAGGATAAACACTGGACAAGATAGACAACTTGATATGTACATCCGTGTTGCAGTAGTTCAGTTCAGTGGTTAAATCAGTAAACTAGAAATCGAGGATTTGTGAATTTCAATCCCATAATTGCCTCCTCCACTGTTAGTCCTTTAAGAAAGGCCTCTGACCAACATCTGCTATGCTGTAAACGTAAGATTAATGCAAGCTTCTATGAGTACTAGTTAACTGACCATTGTATTTTGCTTATTATCTGTACATGCAAATAAATCCACCAAGTAAATACACTTTACCAACAACCACCGCGGCTGATTACCAACAACCACCGCGGCTGATGCATGTTGCACAGCAGGCCATGCGACTTGTAAGCACAGTGTAATTACAGAATATATAAGTGCATCAAAACATAACCTAAGGTTAACAATCGCCACATATCACATGATATATTTTGCTCTGTAAGCAACTTTAAATGAAACATTTATAGCCTGGCTATGAAATCGACTTGTCCTGTTAGATTGATTTGTCCACCCCAGTCGTCCATCACAGTGCAAAGCCCAAAGAGATTTACAGTCACCACTGTAGTAGATTAAATAGGAAAGTACAGACTGTGTACATTCTGATTGTAAGCTGTAATGAAAGGTCTCAGAAATGAACAACTTTAACAGCGATGAAATCATGAGTCGTCAACCTCGTTTTTGACCCCTGCATACTGGTTCTTACAGCTACACCTAGGGATTACCTGAGGCCCTTAACCCCCAACCCCTTTAATTTGGAAAAAAGGGATTAAATGTAAGTCACACCTGAAGTGTATAAACACCACAATATAAAACCAGGAGAACTCTGTGAAAAAGTGCAAGATTCCTGTACATTTCACAAACATCACCAGCTTTTCCATGATTCCATGAAATTTGAAAGGACAACTTACCTATTTAGGTTGAGTATAATTTTGAGACTGCTAGGCAGGCAGGTGTTTCCAGGTGCTAACAAAAGCAGTAGGAATCAGCGAGTAAGGCACTGTAGTGATGCTGTTCCAGCTGTCCGACGTTGGATCATAGCAGTCCAGTGTCTTACACCGTTGTGTCCCAAAGTAGCCTCCGACCACATAGAGTTTGTTTCCAGAGGCTACGGCATGGCAGCTCATCCTTTTAGAGGTCATGTCGCCAACACGCATCCACTGGTTTGTTTCACAGTCGAATCGGTAAGCAGAAGCGGCTGTAAACTCTGTATCACCACCCATGATGAAAATTTGGCTGCCCAGCACAGCGGCTGCGGTATACCGCCAGGGTTGAGGACATTCCGCTGCTATGGTCCATCGGTTCTCCAGAGGATCATAACACTGGACTTTGGAAGCTTTGTCCCTGTGGATGGTAGTCCCCCCAAAAACAAACAGCTTTAGCTTAGCGCTGACCACCGCAGCATTACTCACACCATCTCTGAGCGGTGCCATCATGGTCCATTTGTTGGTTAAAGGATCATAACGTTCTACTTGCTTTAGTGACACCGAAGGGGAAGCAGGAAAGACGCCAGCTATCGCAGTATGACCCCCAACTACGTAAAGGCTGTTTTCCAGTTCTGCTGATCCATGACCAAAGCGTGCAATTAACATAGGTGCACCTTTAGACCATTCCTCATGAACCGTATCGTATATCAAACGTCTTTTGACACACCATTTTCTGAGCCTCTTCCTCCAGTCACATAGACCTTGCACCCAATGGCGCACGCGCTAAATTCCTTTCTCGGACTAGGTAAGTCTGCCTTGGGTATGATTTCTTTTGCTTTGTGATCCACTTGGTAGATTTTATCGCACATAAAGGTCTGGCCGCCAAGAATGAGCAATGTGTGTCCAGCTTTGCGTGGCCTTGCACATGGACTGGTGACGATGCAGTCGTTCTGCAGAATCTTTTTCTTGCATTGGATGGCCTCTTCAACAATCTGTCGATTACGCTTGTCAAACATAACCAGTTCCTCGCAAGCTACAGCTTCAATCAGGCACTCGGAGGGCAAAAGTGCAAGGCGGATACCCCGAAGAAGTTCAGGCAGGTAGTCCCTGCGACTCTCTAAATCGTACCTGATCCAGCGCATGACTGCATTGAACACGATCTGCTCATCCTCGATCTCCAGCTCATCACTGAGTATAAGGTCTAAAAGTTTGTCTTTAGACAATCCATAAAAGTCCTCAGTGTCCCGAACAGCTTCGAAGTGAACCAGGCACATTTTCCACGAGAGTTCATACAGGCGTTTACACTGATGAGCATCAGATAAAAGCATCATACCAAGGCAATTAGACGAGTGAAGGTTTTTTTCAAGGAACTCTGCAGCGGCATCGCGGATATCATGGAACTGCAGCATATCCGCAGCTTCAAGAAGAGATTCTGCATTCTCCTCATTAATAATGACCCGTGACGAGTAAGCATAGTCCAGAAGTAGCTCCAAAACCTCTGGGTGCACGCTATCACGGAAGTTGACATCGCTGTCCAGACTTTCACGGAGGCCTCCACTGAACATGGCTTCGAAGTATCGACTGCAAGCTGCTAAAACAGCCCGATGGCAAGGAAAGGAGCGATCTCCAGCCCATAAGGTCACGTCTGTAAACATGCACTGCTTGCGGAGAGTGTTAAGATGCGTCAGGACGCTGTCAGGATGTGAAGGCTTGTGGAACAGCGAGATGTTCATGGAGCCTGTACTTGTCCTTGACTTGCGGTTTTCATGGACAAGGACTGACATGTTTTCAGGTACCTCCAGGGAATCAGCCTGGACTGAAGAAAACGAGAAAAGAAACAGGTCAGTTTGGTTTTTTTGAGAGAGTCTATTAAGTTGATATCATGCAATTAGAGGTGAGCAATGAATAATAAAATACATCATTCGCATCTTCAACAGGTTTAGGGATTTATATGGATACTGAATATTTGCCCACCCCTTTTATGAAGCAAACAGTGCAGCCATAACACCAAAGCAAAAATAATCGGACAGGTCATGCATGCTGCTAGCTGTTAGGAATATTAGCAAAGGTTCTTACTGTTAGGAAACCGAAAACTTTGAGCTACGCAGAAACCACCAGATGTTTATACAAGTTCTATTAAAAATACGGAACAGCTGAGATAGTATCAATTAATGACATCAGAGTACAATAAAAAATCCTTTTTATAACCAGGAGACACTATATCCTCGATGCCGAACTGACAGCGGAGTCTCTTTAGGCCAACAATAAATGAAAAGGCCATAATTCAGTTTGCATTTACTGAGACTATCACATTTAAGAGCGGAAAGAGGTTTTGTCTCTTACTTATTAATCCGTCCAGCTATAAAGAAAAATAGCTTCTGGGAGCTTAAACACTGAAATATCAATAGTAAACATCTGAACAGGTCCAGTAATTGTTTTAAACACAATGCATCTTAATATTTAGGATTTTAATATCAATTCTATCAAAGACATGCAGGCTTATTATTAATAAAAATACATTAGTACTACACACTAGTACCTATTACACATAAGTACATAGTACACTAGCACCTATTATACATAAATACATAGTACACTAGCACCTATTACACATAAGTACATAGTACACTAGCACCTATTACACATAACACATAGTATAACTAGTACATAGTACACTAGCACTTATTACACATAACATAGTACATAGTACACTAGCACTATTACACATAAACCATAGTACATAGTACACTAGCACCTATTACACATATTAACATAAATACATATTACACTAGTAACACCTATTACACATAAACACATAGTACACTAGCACTTATTACACATAAACACATAGTACACACCTAGTACACTAGCACCTATTACACATAAACACATAGTACACTAGCACCTATTACACATAAGTACATAGTACACTAGCACCTATTACACATAAACACATAGTACACTAGCACCTATTACACATAAGTACATAGTAACACATAGTACATAGTACACTACACCTATTACACATAAGTACACCTATTACACATAACACATAGTACACTAGCACTTATAATTAGTACCACTAGCACTATTACACATAAACACATTATACAGTAAGTACACTAGCACTTATTATACATAAACACATATTATACATAGTACACTAGTACATAGCCTAGCACTTATACATAAACCACATAGTACATATACACACTAGTACACTAGCACCTATTATACATAATTACATAGTACATTAGCACTATACACTTACATACATAGTACATAGTACACTAGCACCTATTACACATAAACACATAGTACACTAGCACCTATACACATACACAACATAGCACCTATTACCACTACCACTTATTACACATAACTAGTCACATAGTACACACCTAGCACCTATTATACATAATTACACATAGTACACTAGCACTTATTTACATAATACACATAGTACACTAGCACTATTACATAAGTACATAGTACACTAGCACCTATTCACACAAGTACATAGTAACACTAGCACCTAGTACATACACCATATACACATATTACACAGCACACTAGCACTTATTACACATAAGTACATAGTACACTAGCACACTATTACAAAAAAGTACATAGCCCTAGTACACTAGCACATACATTATATACCTAACATAGTATTAGCATACCATAGTACACTAGTTACACCTAGCCACTAAGTACACATAACTAGTACATAGTACACTAGCACCACTATTATACACATAGATAGTACATAGTACACTAGCACCTATTACACATAAGTACATAGTACACTAGCACCTATTATACATAAACTACATAGTACACTAGCACCTATTACACATAAGTACATAGTACACTAGCACCTATTACAAGTTACCTTACAAATTTACAAACCATAGTACACTAGCACTTATTAATACATAAGTTACATAGTACACTAAGCACACTTATTACACATAAGTACATAGTACACTAGCACCTATTACACTACACCTAACACATAGTACACTAGCAATTATACACACTATTAACACACATAAACACATAGTACACTAGCACCTATTATACATAAACACATAGTACACTAGCACCTATTACACATAAGTACATAGTACACTAGTACACTACTATATAGTACAACAACTAGTAAGTACATAGTACATTACATAGCACTTACACATTATTAGTACATAAGTACATAGTACACTAGCACTTATTATATATAAACACATAGTACACTAGCACCTATTACACATAAACACATAGTACACTAGCACTTATTACACATTAGTACACTAGCACTTATTACACATAGTACACTAGCACTTATTATAAATAGTACACTAGCACTTATTCGTCCTTTACTGTCTTTTTGCACTGTCCTTGTTATGTCTGTATGTTTCTGCACCGTCTGCGCTGACATGCACTTTATGTCTATCCTGTCTAGTGGCTCTTTGTTGTTTTGTAAAGTCTGTGTTCTGTGTAGCACCGGGGGGTCCCGGAGAAACGTTCTCTCATTTCACTGTGTACTGCATCTGCGATATACGGCTGAAATGACAGTAAAGCCCCTTGAACCTTATTGTATTGTTATTGGCACCTGTAAGAAAGTGCTGCTATGAGGAAAGGATAAAAAAAACAATTTAATCCAGCGCTCCACTCGTTACATTCACATACACAGAAACATCTAAATGTTTTTCAGGCAAAAACAAAACAGAACAGAAAAACAAAGAATGACAAATATTTACTGGTTCCAGCAGAGTAGCACAGCTATTAAACCGCTTAACATTAACGGCGCTGAAGACACACACGCCCAGACGTGTTCAATCACTGGCAGAAGATCCAGACTGAAGATGCTGGACATGTAGACGGAAAGTGGTCTGTTGCAGTCTTGGTGCTGGTTCTCCCAAAGACTCGGCTTTGAGCTGAAAGTCTCCTACGCTGCTGACCACACTCATGCTTTGGAAATTGATTTGGATCATTGAATAGTTTATAAGTTACTGGCTTTCATGAGCAATACTGCACACACCCGACCGCAACAAACCACTTTTTTAACCTTTTTACCTGTTCTGCGTCCTGTAAGAACCGCCACAACCTGCAAAAAACCTTATTGAACGCAAAAATTGTAACTTCCTGTCTCAACAAGGAAGTGGCAATTTACCATCCACACAGTGACACGTGCTACATACTGTAAGTCCAGTCCCACCCTCTTCCTTTCCTTCGTCCCTACAAGCCTTCAGAGCAAAGTTTGTGTTCTTATATCTTGAAAAAGAGCCCAAGTCTATTTTAAATTCTAAGCATGCGTCTTTCCCATGGGTCCTCATCTGGACAGTATTTTACATCAGCTGAATTCAGCGCTGAGACACAACTTAAACTTAAACTAAAGCATTCACTCAAAATTACTGACACAACCTAACACAAACTTCCTGTAAGGAGCGTGTTATTGTTTAACAACCTGGGAATGTGCGTGTTTGTACGAGGGTTGTGGTAGTGCAGGCCATGCACAAGGACATCAGGCACCGCAGGACATGCAGGAGGAAGAGCAGGAAGAAAAAAAAAAGAGGGGTAAAATTGGTGAGAAGGATCAAATTTCTTGGGGAGGAAAAAAAAAAAACACTTACAGCGACAAAATCTGCTGACCCAAGAGCATGTACTGACCGAGAAGATCTGCGGAGGCGTCTGCATCGGTCCTGAGACACAGCAAATCCTCCACACAGAAAACACACAGTGTGTGTGTGTGTGTGTGTGTGTGTGTGAGTCAGTGCCCCTCCCTACAGCAAGGGTGAGGAGGTGCGATCCTTTGCTTTTTTTGGGTCAGTGACACTATTCTTTCTGTCTCAGTGGTGACGTTGTTGGTGCTCCTCTTTATCACTTCTTTTAAGAGAAAAAATACAAACATATCAGCGGTGAATCCGTTTCTCCACTTTCTCATTTAACAGCTTAACCAGGACAAAGACCTCACAAGTTTCTCATTTAAACCAGCTTCAACCAAGACAAAGACCTCAAGCAAGTGAAGAATCAAATAATCCACACCGGGAAGGTGTGAGGAAACGTCACAGGCTGTAGTATGTGTGAACAGTGTGTGAAAATTATCCGGGTTATGATCTGTTACTCCCGCCCGGATTCCGAAGTACACATACAACCGACACTTTACTTTCCCATGATTCAGTGGGAGTGACGGCTCATCACATTCCAAAATGGCTAATGGAAAACGATGACGCAGCACTTTACGAGAATTCAGGATCGGAACATTGGTCATTGTAGTGAAATTTTCTTACTTCCATTCGCTTCTCCTGTTTTTAATCCCCAAAAACGTGGATGTTGTTACGGTCCGATAAAGCGAGGGGGGGGGGTGGAGACACGCTATTGTGTTGTGTTGGGTTTAAACACAAACACCGACTTTTTTAACAAGACCTTTCAGTCATTCGCTCCGTCTCGGGCCGAATCAGAGCCGACTTTAAGAAATGAAGAAAACGAAAGAAATAAAAGGTGAGAATAAAAAAAGACTGAAATCTGGCAGATGAAAAAGCTGGTTTTGGATTCAGGGTTTTTATATTTACTACAACAAATAATAAGACCAAAAAGATCGAGATGAATGGCTAGAAACTGTAGAAGGCCAAAGGAAAAAGAATGAGACCGATGATGATGAGGGTCATTCCTTGTGTTGAATTGCGCTCGCTCGACAGTAGAGTCATTGATTAAAGACCGAACGCGCTCAAATACCTGCATTTACATTTCAGTATAAAAAGTTCTTCTCCTTTTTCCAACAGGTTTTAGGTTTGTTCATTGATAGAAACTGGAAGTACATCACTCGGAATAACCGCATCTGCTGAACGGTGTAAATTTAACAACAGTGTGGGGCATTTTAGCGCTTGATGTTGGCTTCAACTCGCATGGGGGGGGGGGGGTGTGGAGTTATCATGGGGGGGGGGAGTTATACCTGGCAACAAATCAGAGCGCAGATTCAACAGAGGAAGTCCAGAGCAGTGGATACAAGAAAGGGGATAAAAGAAAAGAAGTAATTAAAACATCTTAAAGAAGTTCCTCTGAAGTTCATTCCGTCTCCCACGACAACCAACGAAGGAAACGACGCCAAAGTTGCCAAACCAGCGGCTGCGAACGAGTGACACCTTTTTTGAGTAAAGAATAAAACTTGTTCTTGTGTGGTTTTCTCTTTCTTTCAGCACCGACTGATTCTCTTCTTCACCAGCCTTTCACTCCCAGCGTTAGTATTCCGGACGCAGCGGGAAAACCATGAAGCCCGGCACTTTTTTCTCTTCTCCCAAACCGTGCAACGTTTTCAGGGTTTACGACGTCTTATGGCATAAAGCCTGTCTAAACACCAATAGGAAACAACTTCTCTTAGCTTGAGGGGAAGTGGGTTAAAAAAACAGACAAAGACAGAGCGGTGTGACGGATCCGCCTGGAGACGGAGCTGATGAACAGAGGAGTGAGAATAAATGATCACCCTGAGCGCTTATGCTAATTTTACATCCGGCAAAGACACAAGACGACTTTTTTAAAACCGATATGAATCTGACTGCCGTTCCCTTTCAAAGAAATAAAAAGCACATTTGACAGTCACTTGAACTGGAGACTCATTTCATAAACGTTGCTGTGGACAAGATGTTGTCCTGTATTGAATAAAAGCACTTGCTATAACTGCTATAAAGCCTGTGATACTGATGAGACCACTATTTTAGAGAACTCATCAACACTTGACGTCCAATCAGAGCGCAGTTCCGTTAAATGTTTTATTTCTACATCCGTTAGCTGGAAAATAAATTAGCAAGAGGTTTTATAGCACAAGTCTGTCATCCTTCAATAAATGAAGGAAAGTGTGACGAGGTGCCGGGTCAGAATATGATGATGTAATATGATGAGTCACTAAAACTCTGGGAACTTCCCTACTATATAGTGTGTGTAATGGAGTGTGTGAGGTGTGTAATATATCTGAATCTGTAGTGTGTGTGTAAAGTTTCAGGATGATCTATTCCTCTCCCGTGGATTCTGTAGTCCACATCCGATGGACACTTTACTGTCCCATGATCCCGCGGGAGAGAAACGACAAAATGGCGGAAAGAAAGCGGCGCCGCGGCGACTTCACAAGAGTTTAAAGTAACTTTAATACTTCAGGATAAAAACATTGTTCATTCTAGTTAAATTTCACTCCTTTATCATCATCACACTTTATATTCACACTGCTGTGACATCACAGGTCATGTGATCAATATCAACATGGAGGATGGAGAATGTAATGTGATGCGATTATACAACGATTATTGATTGGCCTGTTTGACTATTTAAGCATCTGTATCAGTAATAACACATAATAAATTCACTTTTATCAATAAAACAAACAAAGTGATTCTGCAGTTGAACAACAAAGTCATAAAGGACAAACAGTATAAAGTCATAAAGTCATAAAGAAACAGGAAATTAAACATTCGCCTGAAACAGCTAACAATTTATTCAGTTCAGCAGCGACGGCGATATTGGATGTGTTATCAGTCACTAAAACTGAGGCTTTGTCTAAAATCGTATACTCAGTAAATATGTACTCGGTACACTCCGAAGTACAAATGGAAATTCCCATGTACTACATTCACTGTTATAATTACTGACCGGTGACCTACGACATCAGCCTGAAGTGTGATAATGTTTAATTCGGATGACGTTAAACGAGTGCAATTTAACTACAATAAACACTGATTCATTTCCTTTTAGTGAAGTTTTCAGTACTTTAGGTAAACGCCTGAATATATAAAATATTTCTGTTTCTATTTCTAAAATATTTTCCTAAGTTACGTAGTATTGTGATTCTGACGAAGCCTAAATCTTGTTCTTATTCATCTGCCGTTCCTCTGCCGCCATCACACATCTGTCAGGTGCACGACACAGCCTGTACGTTCGGTCGACGTTCAGAAACAGGAAATAGATTTTTCACATTTGGGAATTGATTCAGATTCGTTCACATTCCACATCGCGACACATTAAAGAATCGATTCTCTCGCCATTCACACTGCCTGTAACGATACTATAATAAACACTTTATAGAGTCTGCACTTCCTGATCCTTAATAAAGCCTGTTCATTAAAGAGTGTGTGATTATCGGGAGTACAGGGTTCTCCAGTAGCTCATCCAGGAACTGAAATACTGCTCACCACACACACACACACACACACACACACACACACACACACACACACACACACACTATGCAGTATGGATGAATGAGATTTCGGATGCAGTAAATTCACTGCTCTGGCTGTGTTTTTGCTTTTTTTTTAATGAAGTCACTGTTTATTTTTCCTCCCGGAACAGAAGAGAAGCAGCAGCAGAAGATAAACAGATGAACAGATAAACGAGTGAACTCTGACCCACTTTCACCTGCAACCCCCCCCCCCAACAGGTTTGCCTTTCTGCTGCATCTGCAGAACTCTTGTTGACATACCAGTGTTTTATACACACACACACACACACACAAACACACACAACAAAGTTACACACAACACACACACACACACACACAACCATTACACACACACATTACACGAACATTACAGCTAAAAACGTGACAAGGATGTAAATAACATCACATTTATAAAAACTATTTATATAACTAATAATCAAAACAGCTGGAAAAATAAACACACACACACACACACACACACACACACACACACACACACACACACACACACACAGGGTTCCAGAGTTTATCTGATATTTTCTGATCCGAGAATAAATGACACTTTTTTAGGAACAGAAAACTTAAAATAAATTTAACTCTATGAATAAATAATTTTTAAATAAATAAATAAATAAATATGTGAAATAAATCATGGATAAAAAAGGATTTGAAGTTATAAATCCTGTAAAATACAGTAAAAAGGAAAACACTGAAATATTTCATTTTAATTGGTTGCAGTTAATGACCATTTTTCCATAATATTCTTTTTTTAGTTTTAAGAATTTTTAACCGTTAATAAAATCAAACAAATTAATTTTTAGTTTGATTAATAATTTTGGTGTTTTTTTAGCTATTAATCAAAGGAAAGGAAAGGAAAAAACAGATGAGAGTTTGAATGTAAGAGAATGAATGGTAGTTTTTTGCGACCTGTAGCTTAAAGAAATACCAGATAAACTTAACAGTTTAACACAAACACGCATTAAAGGCGAAAAAATAAACTTTAAAATGTGTTAATCTAAAATAACTGAATAAAATTGTGTGTTTTAAAACCGAGTTTGTATGAGCTATAGCTAACGCTGCTAGCATCGATGCTAACCAGGCTGGATCCCCATCAGCACTTCGCTCCCTACGAAGTGTCCCTAGATAGTGTGTGTAATAATGGTGAACTCGACCCTTACATAGTGTACTTTATAGTGTACTCGGAGGTTATTTGGGATTCGACCCACGGTTTCTCCGGATCAGTGCGTTGGCATGCAGTGAAGTGCAAAGATTTTAATGTAAATGAGCATTTAATCAATATGGGAGTGACTGTTTCAGGCAAAAGTACGACATTTTACGTTACATCATTATTAAGAGTTTTTTTTAAATGGTTGTGAAATTAAATAATGCTTAAAAGCCTCGTTTTTCTAACTGAAGACTAATTAAAGTAGATAAACATTTTGGTTAGAAAAAAGAAAGGAATACTCACACACACTCTCACACACACACGGCGGGGGGTGTCCGTCCGGGTTTATCTCCGCTACGTCTGAGTGTTAAACAGGAACATAATGTTTATTTTCTGAGGTAAATTTCTTCTTCAACACTTTAAGCTTCATTTCAGTCTTTCATCGACTCAGAGCCGAAAAACACACGCTGGAACTCGCGCTTTATGTCTCCTCAGAAAACAAAGGGCGGGGATTTTTCAGTCTGAGTGACGCTGGAAGCAGCCAATCAGAATTAAACTTCCGTGACGCTTTTATGCGCGTGCGCCGAATGGAATTCGAGCACGCTGGAAATGGGCGCGATTTTAGGCCAGTACAAAAGCAGCCAATCACTGATCAAGGGGCGGGGCTTAGGCTATAACGAGCAGTAGAGCAACAGAACAATAAAGATGAAAGGTGAAACAAGCAGGAAGTGAGAATCCATCCATCCAACCATCCATCCACTTATCTATCTATCTATCTATCTATCTATCTATCTATCTATCTATCTATCTATCATAAACCCATCCATCCAGCCACTTATCCATCTATTCATCCATACATTAACTCATCCATCCATCCATCCATCCATCCATCCATCAAATCCACTTATCCATTTATTCGTCTGTGAACCCTTCTGTCTATCAATTCATCTACCAGTGTATACTATATATCAGTCTGTCTCTGTCTGTCTGTCTTTCTGTCTGTCTGTATGTTTGTCTTTTGTTTCTTTCTTTAAAACCAGTAAATACACTGTAATTATGTTTAGATGTTTTATTTATACACACATGTATTATGTTATTACATGTTTATACACACATATACCGATGTTGTTAATTAATAATGACAATAATAATAATGTTGTTATTGTGTAATATAAAGTTAGCTTCCTGCTCCCTCTAGTGATCGGATCACACACACACACACACACACACACACACACTCACACACACACACACACCACACACACACACACACACACACACACAGCTCAGCTTGTTTTTTTTCAATTTGAAATCTTTTTAATCAAAATTATTGAGGTTAGTGTGTGTGAGTGAAGAGGATGTAGAGAATCGGGTGAGGTGGAGACAGATGATTCGCTGTGGTGACCCCTAAAAGAGAACAGCTGAACGGAGTAGAAGAAGAAGCTCAATCAAACTTATTGTTGTTTCCTTTAACCATCATGGAGACACAGAGTTCCATTACATTTTAGTTCTGGTGTTTTTCTCTGGAGCGAATTCCATCAAGCCTACTGGTGAGTTGAGGTTTAAGGGCTTTGCTTAGGAGTCCAGCAGTGTCACCTTAGCGGTGCTGGGAATTGAACCCATGATCTTCTAATCAGAGTTTTGATTTCTTTATTACTCCTTATTACATGTGAGAGCCACATACTGAAGATGTTTGCGATGGTTAAACTTCATGAAGGTTGGTTTTTGGACCAGTTTACATGAAGAATCTGTTTGTGCTGTAAATCCTCATAAACAGAAGAGCTGTGGTCCGGGTCCAGAACCTCACCACAAGGTTTAGAGTCAGACAGGAGGACATTTATGCTGTCATGTTATAATAATAATGCAGCTTAATCAAGTCTGTTACTAATCCCTGACACTGAAGACACTATGCTCTATACTCTATACACACTTTCAGCTGTTACTATAGACATATTAACACATTATTGAGAGCAAGTTACTCCCAGAACCGCTGATTATCTCAGGGCCACTATAGATGGATTACTGTACCGAACAACTGACCAATCCACAGCCCAATCACTGACCAAACAACTGACCAATCCACAGCCCAACTATTAATCAGATTGACGAAACTGGAGACACTGATTTATGAAACGTGTGTAAGGAGTCTCTAGTGTGAGTGCTGTGTACTGTAACTCTACCAATCAAAGTTTTCCTATCTGACAGCTGAGAGAGAGAGCGAGGGATTAGTGCTAATAGAACGAAAAAGACTTGAGTGGCAAGAGTAATTTATGGTGTCACACTGACACACACACAGGCACACATTCTGCTGATGGGTGAACATAACGAAAGCAGCTGGTAGCAGTAAGTTCCCCATCATCATCGTCATCATCATCGTCATCATCATCATCATCATCATCATCACCTTCTCCAAAGTTTTAAACCAGATCCTCTCAGAAGGCCACGCTGAGGTCACAAGAGAGACGTTATCCTCTCCAGCATGATGCATCCGGCAAAAATAGAAGAACACCAATCCTGAGGATCTCCATGGCTTTCAACCTGCAACCAAAGTCATAACATGCCTGCAGATCCCTGATGCCACCCAGGCAGATTCTCATCCCGGCGGTAAAATTTGAGCCATGCTCGTTTTTTTTTTTTTTAAACGAGGCTTAAATTTGACCTCTCGTTCATTAGACGGCATCACTGCAGCTACACAGGAGGAAAGAAGAGAGGAAAAGAATATACAAAGAAGAAAAATACATTTATTTCTACAACATGGCCGCCGTCACAGCAGACGACGACGCGACAGAGGAAGTCGCCCCGATGAAGACCTTCAGCAAAGCGTCTCTGTTCCGAAAGCTGAGAGAGCATCTAAAGTGTAAGTGATCAATAAGTGTATATAAAATAAAATAAAAAAATAAAATAAAGGTAAATAGTCAAACTAGGAAAATTGCAATAATGAACAAATAAGTCAATTTTGATTTTTTTTTTTAGAAAGATACTTTTACTGTACAAAACGCTGTGTTTCCTGGTGTTACTAATATCTCACATGAGGAAATGATAAGTAATTTATACAATAATACACATTAATACTGGATGCAAAATCCATTTGTTTAATTCTTACGACCTTTAGCTTTATTTTTTATTATTTGATTTAATATCTGACAGTTTCTATTATTATTTGATTATTTTTGTTATTATTAACCTATTAAAGCTTATTGAAACTGAAAAATAAAGGGTATCTTTACATAATCACTTATTTTGCAGCACATTTGATTTTTTTTAATTTATTTTTACAATGTAATTTTTACAGATATTTTTATTATTATTTTTATTATTTTATTATTTTTTTATTATTTTTATTTTATTATTATTATATAGTGTTTGAAAATAAAATGTTTCCTAAGATGATAGGTAATAAATCATTATCACGGCTTGTGCGCTCTGGAGGGGGAGCTGCTGCTCATGGCCATGGTGGACGTATCGTTCCTCTTTGGTATCAGTTGTAAAAACCTAAACAGTCACTGAAGCTGCTGCACTTTAGACGTCCCATATTTAGCCACCGTGGATCTCACTATGAAACTGTATAACATGCTGAGTACAAACTGTGATCTGGCAGCACGAGGGATTTATAAAATGTGGTGTGTGTGTGTGTGTGTGTGTGTGTGTGGTGTGTGTGTGTGTGTGTGTATGCACCAGTGTCTCGGTTGTCACTAGGGTCAGATTTGCTATTAAACTTTTTTGACCATTTTATTGACTGTGAAAACCTGTTACTATCTCTTCAGCTTGCTACTTACCACCCTCAACTGACCAATCCACAGCCCAAATACTGACCAAACAACTGACCAATCCTCAAGACAAATATTGACCAAACAACTGACCAATCCACTACCCAACTCCCAAACCGTTCACATGGTCTGACCATCCTATGTACCAATCACAGACTGATCAAACCAATATCTATCATCTCAGTGTTGAAGCAGCTCATCACCATCCAACTCACAATCAATACACTTTCGAGAGACATTCTAAACAAACCAACCTGATGTCCACAGACACAAACAACAATTTACTGATTGTCTGATGAATCAACTGACTGATTTACATCGGACCAATCAATGTACTCACATCCTACAGAACAAACCCACTGACCCACCCGGATGCTTTGTCTGACTCAAACTGAACCCTCCAAATGACAATCCACTAACTGACTACAAACCACTACAAACTAACTGAGTCTTTTCAAACGCATTTCAGCTAACTAACTAAAGTAACTTGGAAACCTATTAAGTGACTGAAGAACCTACCAACCTGACCCACTGACAGGCCCATCATCAACCCACCACTTTCTAACCTACTGACCCACCAGCTGAAGAGTTTCTCAGCTGACCAACCAAACATCAAAGCCAATTTGCAACCAATTTACTGACCACCAACCAGGCTACAAACTGTCCAACTTTCTAATGACTGACCCCAGCTGACTGATGCACCGATTGACACCCAGCTGACTGACCAACCAACTGATCCCAGATTACTGACACACAGACTGATGCCAGATAACTTATCAAACCGACCTTACTTACCCCAAATAAGTTCACAACCTACTGACCCCGGGATAACTTATCAACCGACCGACCCCAAATAAGAGACCAACCAACTGACCCCCAGATGGACTGACACACTTTTATTAACCCCAGATAACTTATCAATGGACTGACTGCAGATAAATGACTAACCGATGCACCGACTGACCCCCAGATGACTGGTAAACCAACTGACTCAAGATGATTAATGCACTGACTGCCCCTTATGTAACTGTTAAAGCGACTGACCCCAGATGGCTGACCAACTGACTGACCCTAGATGACCTATGCACTGACATAACTGGACCACTGACTGACCCCAGATGACAGATGCACTGACTGCCCCCATATAACTGACCAACTGACTGACCCCAGATGACAGATGCACTGATGCCCTATATAACTGATCAACTGACTGACCCCGATGAAAGATGCACTGACTGCCCCCCATATAACTGATCAACGACTGACCACAAGATGACAGATGCACTGACCTGCCCCCTCCATATAATAAAACTGACCAACTGACTGACCCCAGATGACAGATGCACTGACTGCCCTTCACATAACTGACCAACTGACTGACCCCAGATGACAGATGCACTGACTGCCCCCCCTATAACTGATCACTGACTACTACCCCAGATGACAGATGCACTGACTGCCCTTCACATAACTGACCAACTGACTGACCCCAGATGACAGATGCACTGACTGCCCCCCCTACTGACAAGATGCAACTGACTGACCCCATACTGACAAACTGACCCCAGATGATATTTACTGACTGAACCTTTTCAAATTGCTAGTGATTTCTGTAATTTCTTTCTGTATCCTGAGAACAAATAAACTCCTGGATTATGGATCCCGTGTAAAGCTTTCGGCTCCCTCAGCAGGTCAGTGCAGGAATTTAGCTGAAGCTCAGAATAAAAATTTCAAAATAGGAAAACACATCCGGCAGCGTCTGGGAACTCCAGAGAGCAGACATAAAAAGTCAGAAGCTCAGCATGGATTGGGTTTCCCGCCATCTGTTACTGTTTATGTCACCTCGGTCTCCAGAGAACCGCCAGATCATAGAAGACCATGTGAGATGAAATGCACACTGAACTTAGTGTCACTTACTGAAAAAATGCTAATCATGCTAATCAGAACCTCCTGAAATTATCCTAAAAGATCTTAAAATAAATGATAAAAAAATAATTAAATCAAATGTATAACTTTTTTTTACACCGTCTCGTTTTTCTCTACAGTCATTCACTTTCTCATCATGCTGTCTGTCTGTCTGTCTGTCTGTCTGTCTGTCGGGTTATCATTTGTTTGTTTAAAAATAAGAACAACATTTGTATTAGTTTGTTTAAATAATTAATTAAATAGAAAACTATCATCTGTCTGTCTGCTTCTGTCTGTCTGCTTCTGTCTGTCTGTTTCTGTCTGTCTGTTTCTGTCTGTCTGTCTGTAATGTTGTAAAATGTATCTATTTGTGATTTCAGTTGTTTTCTATATACCTGTCTGTCTGTCTGTATGTCTGTCTCTCTCTGTTAATTTTAATACCTTTGGTGAACACTTGGGGGCGACACTGACCCAACATTTCACACTCGTTTCTGTGTGTAAGAAGATTTCAGTAAAATAGACTGCAACTGGAATTTCATTAAATATAATAAAAAATAAAATTATTATTAAGTGTGTATGCGGGTGTGAGTGTGAGTGTGTACACGAGTGTGAGTGGATTGTGTACGTGCGTGTGTGTGATTGTGTTCGCAGGGGTGAGTGTGATTGTATACCCGGTGTGTGTGTATGTGGGTGTGAGTGTGTATGCTGTTGTGTGTGTGTGCAGGACAAAAGGAACAGCCAATCAGGTTGCTATGCATATGCCGGGGGTCGCTAATGGGCGGGGCTTTGTGGTTATGGTCTGTTTCTAATTTGCATAGGAGAACCACTGTCCCGGCTTCTCATTGGCTGAGTTTGTGAGTTTTTTTTTTCTGCGTCAGGTTTCGGTTTCATTGTTGGAATGTTTTGGTGTTGATTGTTGCTAAGAGCTTCAGCTGAACAGGTGGGTTTTTAAATTTCACCCCCCTCCCTCTCTCTCTCTCTCTCCTCTCTCTCTGTCCCTCTCTCTCTCTTTTATCCTCTCTCTCTTTTTTCTCCCCCATCTTCCCCTTTCATTTCTCTCTCTCTCTCTTTAAGTTTCTCTCTCTCTCTCTCTCAATTGCTTTCTCTCGTT
>VCAZ01000475.1:0-22500 GCA_005784505.1 Bagarius yarrelli
CACACACACACACACACACACACACAACACCACACCATGCTGGTACCAACATTTGTCTAATCCTAACGCTTATGATTGCTGTGTTTATTGGTGAAGCTTTGCCATGTGTGCAGCTCTGTTGTTTTTTTCAGACCTTTAATGGGTACCTACGAATGCTATTTCTATACCATAATAGGAGAAGAACCTAGTCAATAGAGGAATGGGCGGGACTTTGGCACAGGAGTCGGAGCCTCAGACAGAAGGCAATAGATAGTGGAATTAAAACGCCTCTTTCTTTTTGAAACTTTTATAAATACTTTTAAAAGATTGGCCTACAACATAAATATATCACTGAAATATTAAAAACAGTATTTTCTGGGACTCAGACGAAAGAAAATTATTGGTTCAATTAACTGTTATTTTATTTAATTATGTTATATGATTATAAAGGGATTTATCTTTTCACAACTCTGCTGATTATACGTTTAACTGTGTGATCTGACATCGTGGATTACACATAACAGTAACGCAAACAACCCAAATATACAATTAACGGGAAAGATAGTAAATATGACCTTAAATCAGTGGCTGAGACAATATGATCTCCGTTTTCTCTTTAATTATCTTTTTTTAATGAATCAGTTTCTTGATAAATTATATTTTAATAATCAGTTCCTTATAATTAGTTTTTTTAAATGAATCAGTTTTCTTTTTGAATCAGTTCTTTAATGAATCAGTTTTAATGAATCAGTTTTTTTTAATAATCATTCTTTAATGAATCAGCTTTAAGAATCAGTTTTAATGAATCACTCCTTTATTGATCAGTTTCTTGAAAGATCAGCTAATGATCGTTTAATGAATCACCTTCATTTTTTAGTTGAATCAGTTTTTAATGAATCACTTTCCTTTCTTGAATCTTTCTTGAATGATATGTTTCTTCGCTCTTCACACATCCTTTTTTTGGACAAACAAACCACACACACCACACACACACACACACACAGACTGACTGTGACTGCGAACCTTGAGCACTGAAGGACCTCTTCCTCGGCAAGTGTTCTGACGATATCCTTACTCCGTTGGGGTGGGGGTGGAGGATAGGTAGGGTGGGGTGCAGAGTAGTAACCTGCAGCTGACAAAAAAAAACGATCAGGTAATGATCAGCCCAGCTTCAACTAAACATTTTTCCGCTCACACACAGAGATTCAGCTAATCAGTGTTCTTTCATGTCGGTATAGGTAGAGGCTGTGTGTGTGTGTTGTGTGTGTGTTGTTGTGTGGTGTGTGTTTAAAAACAGAAGTGTGTTCTTCAAACTGGATCACACACAAGCGACATGGTGCGAATTAAACACTGCAAGATGAAACTCAGGTTTTTTTCTTCAGTTTCAGTGGTAAAAGTTACTTTGTATTTAAATCACTGTTCTCTTATTGGTACACCACACCAGCTCACCACTACACACACCACACACACCAACTCAACACAAACACAACAATCTCACACACACCACACACAAGTGGAGGGCCAAGCTCACACCACACACACACCACACCAATCAACACAACAAGTTGCACAACACACATCACACACACACACACACACACACACACACCAAGCTCACACACACACACACACACCACAACCAACACACCACACACACACACCACACCAGCAACACCACACACACACACCACACAACACACACACACCACACCAGAGCCACACACACAACCAACAACACACACACACACACACCAATCACACACACACAACACCAATCTCACACACCACACACACACACACACCAATCACACACACACAACACACACACCACCAACTCACACACACACCACACACACACCAACACACACACACACACCACTCACACACACACACACACACACACACACACACAACGTCACACACACCAACCCCAATCTCCACACACACACACAATCTCACACCACACACACCAATCTCACACACCTCACACACACCAATCTCACCACACACACAAACCAATCCTCACACCCACACACACACCACCAATGTCACACACACAGACAACCAACCACACCACACACACAACACCCAATCTCACACACTCACACACACCAATCTACACACACACACAACCAATCTCACACAACACACCACACACCAATCCACCCACCAAACACCAATCTCACACACCACACACACCAACACACACACATCTCCACACACACACACACACACACACACACAGCTCACACGCACACAATCACACACACACACACACTCACACACACCCACAAACCACACACACACACCAAGTCGCAACACATCACCAACCAACACACAACCACCAACACCAAGCGCACACAACACACACACCACAAACCACTCACACACACACCACACCACGCACACACACACACACAAGCTCACACACACACACACACCACACACCAGTCAAGCGCACACACACACACACCAAGCACACACACCACCACCAAGCGCACACCACAACACACACACACACACCAAGCACACACACACACCAATTCAAGCACACACACACACACACAACCACACCACCACACAAACACACACACCAATCTCCACACAACCCAACACACCACACACACACACACACCAAGCATCTCACACACACACCACCACACACCCACACCAATCTCCACACACACAACACACGCACACCACATGCTCACACACACACACCAAGCACACACACAACACACAAGCACACACACACACACATACACCAAGAGCACACACACACACACACAACACACACAACCAAGCACACACACACACACCAATCTCACAAACACTCACACACACACACACACACTCAACACACACACACACACCACCAACACACACACACACACACCAACACACACACCACACACACACACACCAATCTCACACACACACACACAACACACCAATCTCACACCACACCACACACACACCACACAGTCACCAAGCGCCACATCACACACACACACACCACACACACACACACACACACACACACCACAAACACACACTCAACAAAACACATCACCAATGCACACACAACACACACCACACACACACACACTACCCCAAGCACACACACACACACAACACACAAGGCAACACCACACACACACACCATACACACACACACGCGCCACCAACACACACCCAACACAAACCACTAATCTCACACACACACACACACACACCACACCAATCTCACACACCCACCAATCTTACAAACCACACACACAACAAATCTCACACACACGCACCAAAATCTCACAACCCACAAACACATCTTACACACACACACCAATCACACACACACACACACAACTCACACACCACACACCACCACACACGCACAACCAATCTCACACCCACACACCAATCGTACACCACCAAAACACACACACACACACACACACACACAATCTCACACGCAACACACCAATCTCACACACACCCAATCTAACACACACACGCACACACCAATCTCACACACACACCAATCTTACACACACACACACCAATTCACACACACACACACACCATAATCCACATCACCATCACGCAGTAATAATACACACCAACATCCCCATCACAGTAAGCGATACACACAAATCAATACACACCAACATCGCACCACACAACAGTAAACAACACACACAAAGCAAGAACACACACATACACCATCAACAGTAAACAACACAAACACAACAAATACACCAACATCCACCATCACACGTAAACAACAAGCACATCACATGAACCAACATCCCCAGCACACAGTAAACAGACAACACAAATACACACAACATCACCATACACAGTAAACAAACACACACAAATCACATACACACCAACATCACCATCAAACAGTAATCACACACACACAAAGCAAATACAACCAACATCCCCACCACAGTATCACACCACAATCATATACACACCACACCGCCCTACACACGTAATCACCACATACAAATCACAACCAAACCACCACCATCACAGTAACACACACACAAATCAAATACACACCACAACATACCCCACATCCACAGTAATACACACACCACAAAGCACACCCAAACATCCCCAATCACAGTAATCACAACACACAAATCATTATACACAAAATCATCCCCATCACAGTAATCACACCACACATCAAATACACACCAACATCCCCATACACCAGTAATCACACAACACATCACCATCACATCACACACACACACTCCAACACACCAACATCCACCATCACACAGTAATCCACACACACAAAGCAAATCACACCCACATCCCAAGCACCAGTAACATACAAACACAAATTACGTACACACCAACATCCACCATCACAACAGAATCACACCACACAAATCAAATACACACCAACATCCCATCACAGAGTAATCACATACAAACACAATCATACCACCCAAACATCCCACCATCCACAGGTAATCACACACAAATCAAATACACGACACATCCACCATACAGTAATCACCCAACCAACACAATCACATCACACCAACATCCACATCACACAGTAATCACTCACCAACACAAATCAAATACACCCAACATCCCCATAACAGTAACAAACAACACATTGAATCAAATACACACCAACATCCACCATCACACAGTAATCAAATAACACCCAACATTCCCGTCACACAGTAACCACATACAAACCAAATTACATACACACCAATCCCCATCAACTGTAATCACACAACATAAACAAATACACACCAAATCCACCATCACACAGTAAATCACATACACACCAAATCACATACACAACCCACATTCACCATCACACAGTAATCACACACACATCCAAATCATCACACAGTAATCACATACACACAATCACATACCCCCAATCATCCCCATCACGCAGTATTACACACACACACACACACACCAAATCCACCATCATGAAATAATCACCAACTCACACAAATCACATACACACCACATCCACCCATCAGCAGTAATCACACACAAATTACATACACACCACATCCCCATCACACAGTTATCCCACACACACACAAAATACATACACACCAACATCCCATCACACAGTAATACACACCACACTTATATACACACCAACATCCACCATCACACAGTAATCACACAAACAAATCACATACACACCAACATCCACCATCACACAGTAATCACATACACACAAATCAAATACACACCAACATCCACCATCACACAGTAATCACACACAAAATCACATCCCACCATCACATAAAAACACACACAAAAAAAGTTCACCACATCCACCATCAGAAACACAAAAGCAATAAAAACCAACAGAGCCCATCACGCACGATCCACATACACCCAAACACAAAAATGTCTGCACACACAAACAACACCACACACACACAAACATCACACCAAATCACACATATCACACACACGACACACAAATCACATACACACCAACATCCACCATCACACAGTAATCACACAAACACAACAAAATCACACAAATCAAATACACACCAATCATCCACACAGTAATGCCACCACATCACATATACAGTACATCACACACACACACAGAGGACCAAATCCATATCACACAGTACACACACAAATCAACATACACACCAACATCCCCATCACAACACAGTAATCACATACACACAAATCAAATACACACCATCCCCCATCACGCAGTAAGTAATCCCACACACACAAATTACATACACACCAACATCCCCATCACACAGTAATCACATACACATATATACACACCAACATCTACCATCATGCAGTAATCACATACACACAAATCACATATGCACCAGCATCCACCATTACACAGTAATCACACACAAATCACATACATACTAATGTCACACAGTAAACAAACACACACAAATCAAATATACACCAACATCCACCATCACAAAGTAATCACACACACACACCACATCCCCCATCACACAGTAATCACATACACACAAATCAAATACACACCATCCCCCATCACGCAGTAATCACACACACACACACACACACACCATCATCCCCATCACACGGGTAATCCCACACACACACAAATGACATACACACCAACATCCCCATCACACAGTAATCACATACAAACACAAATTACAAACACACCAACATCCACCATCACACGGTAATCCCACACACCAACATCCTCATCACACAGTAATCACACAAACACAAATCAAATACACACCAACATCCACCATCACACGGTAATCCCACACACACACAAAATCACATACACACCAACATCCCCATCACACAGTAATCACATACAAACACAACACAAATTACATACACACCAACATCCACCATCACACGGTAATCCCACACACCGACATCCTCATTACACAGTAATCACACAAACACAAATCAAATACACACCAACATCCACCATCACACGGTAATCCCAACACACACAAATACATACACACCAACATCCACCATCACACAGTAATCACATACACACAAATCACATACACACCATCCCCCATCACGCAGTAATCACACCACACACACACATCATCCCCATCACACGGTAATCCCACACACACAAATTACATACACACCAACATCCCCATCACACAGTAACTACATACACACAAATTACATACACACCAACATCCCCATCACACAGTAATCACACACACATATATTATATACACACCAACATCTACCATCATGCAGTAATCACACACAAAAATCACATATACACCAACACCCACCACCACACAGTAATCACACACACACCACAAATCTCATCACACAGTAATCACACAACACAAACCAAATACACACCAACCATCCACATCAAACGGTAATCCCACACACACACAAATTACATACACACCAACTTCCCCACCACACAGTATCACTACAAACAAATACGTACACACCAACATCCACCATCACACAGTAATCACACACACACCAACTTATCCCATCAACCAGTAACCACATACAAACACAAATTACGTACAACACCAACATCCACCATCACAAAGTAATCACACACACACACCAACATCCCCATCACACAGTAATCACATACAAACACAAATTACACACACACCAACATCACACCACACGTAATCAGCACAAATCACAGTATCACACAATCAAATACACACCACATCCACCATCATATACACAGAAATCACTACACACCAATCCACCATCACGCAGTAATTACAACACACACACACACCACACAACATCCACCATCACACAGTAGTCACACACACACAAATTACATACACACTAACATCCACGATCACACAGTAATCACACGCACACAAACCACATACACACCAATATCCCATCACACAGTAATCACACACACACTTATATCACTCCAACACCATCTATCATGCATACTACAAAGTACATAAACCAAAACACCAAATCCATTACACAGTAATCACATACACACAAATAAACACCAACATCCACCATCACACAGGTAAACACATACACACAAATCAAATACACACCAACATCACACAGTAAACAAACACACACACAAATCAAATATACACCAACATCCACCATTACGAAGTAATCACACACACACCAACATCCCCATTACACAGTAATCATATACACACAAATCAAATACACACCATCCCCCATCACGCAGTAATCACACCACACACACACCATCATCCCCATCACACAGTAATCCCACACACCACAGATTACATACACACAACATCCACCACCACACAGTAATCACACCACACACCAACTCCTCATCACACAGTAATCACACACACACAAATATTATATACAACTCCACATCCAATATCATGCAGTAATCACATACACAGAAAAAAAAGCACACATACACACCAACATCCACCATTACACAGTAATCACATACACACAAATCAAAATAACACACCAACATCCACATCACACAGTAATCACATACACACAAATCACATACACACACCAACATCACACAGTAAACAAACACACACCAAATCAAATATACACCAAACATCACCATTACGACAGTAATCACAACACACACCACACATCCCCATTACACAGTAATCATATACACCACAAATCAAATACCACACCACCCCCATCACGCAGTAATCACACACACAACACCATCATCCCCATCACACACAGTAATCCCACACACACACACAGATTACATACACACCAACTCCACCACCCACAGTATCACACACACACCAACATCCTCATCACACAGTAATCACACAAACACAAATCAAATACACACCAACACCAACCATTTCCACAGTAATCACCACACAAATTACATCACACCAACATCCCCATCACACAGTAATCACACACACATATATTATATACACACCAACATCCACCATCATGCAGTAATCACATACACACAAATCACATATACACCAACCCCCATCACACAGTAATCACATACACACCAACTCACGCAGTAAACAAACACACACAAATCAAATATACACCACCATCCACCATCACAAAGTAATCACACACACACACACCAACATCCCCATCACACAGTAATCACATACACACAAATCAAATACACACCATCCCCCATCACGCAGTAATCACACACACACACACACCATCATCCCCATCACACAGTAATCACATACAAACACAAATTACATAACACCACCACACACATAACTCCACCCACCAACATCACACAGTCACACACACACCAACATAATCATCACACAGTAATCACACAAACACAAATCAAATACACACCAACATCCCCATCCATATCCACACACACACAAAGGAATACAAAACATCCTCATCACCAGTAACACAACACAAATCATACACACCAACATCACACCTACATCATACACACAAATCACATACACACCAACATCCCCATCACACAGTAATCACACACACACAACTCACATACACACCAAATCCACCATCATACAGTCTCACACACACAATCATTTTCATTTTCTCTCATTTAAGATAATTGAAAATGAAACTTTTTATTTTTATTTTAAATCAATTTATATAAAACTGCTTTGAGCCATTTATTGTTCAAAGTGCATCACAAACTGCAGGAAAACATCTGTATGTTGTGTCTGTTGTTCTCTGGGTGGGAGGGACATGCGGTCTCTGTCCTGTCAAACATTTACAGCATTTAGCAGACGCTCTTGTCTAGAGCGACATACAAAAGTTCTTTGAGTCACATCATTAAACAGCTCAATACTGATACAATAGTTCACAAATCAGTATAACAACAACAAAAAAAACTAGATTTCAAACGCTTCCTGAAGATGACCAGTTCATTCCACCATCTTGAGAGAGAGATGGTGCAAAGAGAAAAGAAAAAGTCTGAGGCAGACCTACCCTGTGTCCTAGGGGATGGTGGAACAAGCCGAGCAGTACTTGTGGATCTGAGAGAGTGTGGTGCTATGCAAGGAGTGATTGTAGGTAGGAGGGTGCAGCTCCATTTCTGACTTTGTAGGTGAGCATCAGTGTTTTGAATCTGATGCGTGCAGCTACTGGGAGCCAATAGAGGAAGCGCAGCAGTGGAGTGGTGTGTGAAAACTTTGGTAGGTTAAAAACAACACGTGCAGCTGCATTCTGAATCTACAGAGGACGAATTCATTTTGGACACAGTTTTGTGTGTATAGTTCAGGAACAACCCAGGTGTGAGTGTGTGTGTGTGTGTGTGCTAGTGCAGAGGACATAACAGACAAACACACAAATTTATCTAAAAAAGATTGTTAAATGTGTTATGTTCTTCTTTCAGGTGTTAAATGATCACATGATGGGGTTTAATTTAAAACTTCAGGTCGTCTGGAGATACAATTGCGATCGATGTTGTGTGATTGATTACAGGATAACTCAGTAAGGGCTCAGGAGCAGGTTAAGGAACAGGGTTCATGAACAGGGGTAAGGAACAGGGTTTAGAAACAGGGGTCAGGAACAGGGTTCAGGAAGAAGGTTTATTAACAGGGTTAAGGAAAATGGCTCAGAAACAGGGGTAAGAAATACGGAACAGGCTCAGGAACAGGGGGTAAGGAACCCTAGGAAAGGTTAGGTTAGAAACGGGCTCAGGAACAGGGCTTAAAACGGGTAAAAAAACAGGGTTTAGGAACAGGGTTCAGGAACAGGGCTTAGAAACAGGGTTTAGGAACAGGGTTCAGAAACAGGGCTCAGAAGCAGGGTTCAGGGCTCTTGAACAGGGTTCAGAAACAGGGCTCAGGACCAGGGGTGAGGAACAGGGGTAAATAACAGGCCTCAGGAACAGTTTCAGGAAGAGGTCTCAGGACCAGGGTCAGGGTCTAGGAACAGGTTTGGAAAGGTCTCAGGAACAGGGTTCAGGAACAGGGCTTAAGAACAGGGTCTAGGAACAGGGTTCAGGAACAGGGCTTAAGAACAGGGTTCAAGAACAGGGTTCAGGAACAGGGCTTAGGAACAAGGCTTAGGAACAGGGCTCAGGAACAGGGGTAAGGAACAGGGCTCAAGAACAGGGTTTCAGGAACAGGGTTCAGAACAGGTTCAGGTTACAGAGTTAAGGAATACGGCTTAGAAACATGGTTCAGGGAACAGGGTTCAGGAAGAGGGGTAAAGAACAGGGTTCATGGACAGGCCTCAGAAACAGGGTTCAGGAACAGGGCTCAGGAACAGGGCTCAGGAACAGGGTTTAGGAACAGGGTTCAGGAATAGGGCTTAGGAACAGGGTTCATAAACAGGGCTTAGGAACAGGTTCAGAACAAGGTTCAGGAACAGGGTTCAGGAACCGGTTGGGAACAGGGCTCAGGAATAGGGTTTAGAAACAGGGTTAGTAACATGGTTCATGAACAGAGTTAAGCAATACGGCTCAGAAACAGGGTTAAGGGAACAGGGTTCAGGAACAGGGCTTAAGAACAGGGTTCAGGAACAGGGCTTAGGAACAGGGCTTTGAAACAGGGTTCAGGAACAGGGCTCAAAAAAAGGGCTCAAGAAACAGGGTTCAGAAACAGGGCTTAGGAACAAGGCTTGGGAACAGGGCTCAAAAACAGGGTTTAGGAATAGGGTTCAGGAACAGGGCTTAGGAACAAGGCTTAGGAACAGGCTCAGGAACAGGGCTCAAGAAACAGGGTTAGGTACAAGGTTCAGGAACAGAGTTAAGGAATATGGCTCAGAAACATGGTTCAGGAACAGAGTTAAGGAATACGGCTCAGAAACAGGGTTTAGGAAAAGGGCTCAGGAACAGGGTTTAGGAACAGGGTTCAAGAACAGGGTTTAGGAACAGGGTTCAGGAACAGGGCTTAGGAACAGGGTTCAAGAACAGGGTTTAGGAACAGGGCTTAGGAACAGGGTTCTGAAACAGGGTTCAGGAACAGGGCTTAGGAACAGGGTTCAGGAACAGGGCTTTAAAAAGGGCTCAAGAACAGGGTTCAGAACAGGGCTAGGAACAAGTTCAGGACGGCTCAGGACAGGGCTCATTCAGGAACAGGGTTGGGAACAGGGCTCAGGAACAGGGGTAAGGAACGGCTCAAGAAACAGGATTCAGGAACAAGCCAGGAATAGGGTTTAGAAACAGGGTTAGAAACATGGTTCATGAACAGGGAACGGCTTAGGAACAAGGCTCAGGAACAGGGCTCAGGAACAGGGCTCAAAAACAGGGTTTAGGAACATGGCTTAGGAACAGGGCTCAAAAACAGGGTTCAGGAACAGGGTTTAGGAACAGGGTTTAGGAACAGGGTTTAGGAACAGGGGTAGGGAAGAGGGTTCAGGAACAGGGGTAAGAAAGAGGGGTAGAACAGATAAGAATGAGGGGTAGGGAAAGGGTCAGTGAGTAAACAAGAAGCTGATTTTACATTTTTTCCCGTCTTCCTCTGTCTCTCTCTTATCTCTCTCTGTCTCTCTCCTCTCTCTCTCTCTCTGTATATATATATAATATATATGATATTATATATATTATTAATAGGGTCATTCTTTTGGTATCCTCTCTCTTTTCTTAATATTCGCTTCCCTATCTTTCTTTCTCTCTCTCTATTTGTATCTCTCTCACTCTCTCTCCTTCTCTTTCTCTCTTGTTCTCGATCTCTCTCTTCTTTCAGCTTCACTCTTTCTTCTCTCTCTCTCTCTCTCTCTCTCTCTCTCTCTCTCTCTCTATGCCCTTTTTTTCTCTCTGTGATTCTGATGTGTGTGTCGCCAGGGCCTGACGCCTTTCTTGCACCCCCTCTGCTGTGTTTAGATATGTGTGTGTAGATCTGTGTGTGTGTGTGGTGTTTGTAAACAGGATGATGGAAGCTTACACTCATTCTCAGAACATCCCATCATCGTAAGGTAAGGCACTGATGATGATGTCATTGCATCCTCTCATCCGCGCTCTATCTTTGCATCATTGCTCTGTTTCTCTCTCTCTCTCTCTCTCTCTCTCTCTCTTCTGATAGATGCTAAAGAGTGTGTGAGAAAAAAGATTAGCATTAGCTAAAGCTAACCTCCACCTCTACGTTATAATGACCCTTTGTTTTGGACTCTGTCCAGATCTCAGACTGCATCTTTCTCTTCCTCCCTCATTTCCTTTGCCTCTTTAATTCTTTTCTCCCTTATTTTCTTCATTCCTTCCTTTTTCCTCTTTCACTCTGTGTGAGAAGGAAGTGATGTCATAATGAATCTGATGTGTGTGTGTAATGTTTTAGATTTACGCAGTTGTTATTATGGCTGTAAGTCAGTCCTATTCCGGGGCTTTATGTTGTGCATTAATTTTGACACACCAGTGTTTAATGAGACATCTACACCGGTATTCCGGAATTCTGGTGTGTGTGTGTGTGTGTGTGTGTGTGTGTGTATTTAACATTAAACACAGAATCATCTAGAAGGTCGATGTTCATCTCAGATTTCTAACGTTCTTATTGGGTTCTATTAATTTCTATTTTTTTTACTCTGTTCTGTTGCCTTTAACAAATGTGTAATGCTTTGTAAAACTTTGTAATGCTTCATGATCCTTTAGTAATGTAATGCTTTGCAATGCTTTATTGTACTTTAAAATGCTTCAGTAATGCTTTATAATGCTTCATAATGCTTCATAATTGCATGTTTCATAGTGTTGCATGAAGCTTCAGTTATGCTCTAGTAATGTGCCATAATGTTTAATAGTCCAAAAGGTTACATAATGCTTTGTGGTGCACCATAATTCTTAAAGTGCTTTATAATGCTTTAAAATGCTCCATAATGCTTCATAATCCTTCATATTGGTCTATAATGCTTTTTAGCACTGAATAATACTTCATTGTGTTATACTGCTCCATAATGTTTTCTAGTTCTTCAGTAATGCTTTATGGTGCTCCATAATGCTTTAGTAATGCTATATAAGGCTTTGATTCATCAATGTTCCACAATACTTTATAGTACTTAAGTAATGCTTTTATAGTTTTGTAGTGCTCCGGATAGCTTCATACTGCTTCATAATTCTTTATTGTGCTTCATAATAATTCATAGTGCTTTATAATTCTTCAAATTGCTTATTATGCTTTATAGTGCTCTATAATGCTTTATTGTTACTTTATAATACTCCATAATGATTCATAATGCTTTATTGTGCTCCTAAATGATTTATAGTGGTGCATAATGGTCTATAGTGCCCAGAAAAGTTTTATTGTGCTCCATGATGCTTTATAGTGCTTTATAATGTTTTATTATGCTTTATTATAATTTATAGTGCTCCGTAATGCTCTATCGTGCTGCAAAATGCATCATAGTGCTTCATAATGCTTGGAAGTGCTTCATACTGCTTCAGTGATGCTCCATAATGCTTCAGAATGCTTTATAGTGAGTCAGAAAGCTTTATAATGATTTGTCCGGTCCCATAATGCTTTGTAGTGCTTCATAATACTTCATAATGCTTTAGAATGCCTTTAATGCTACATACTGCTTCATGATGCTTTATATTGCTCGCTAATACATTACAGTACTTTATAATGACTTTTGCTGCTCCACAATGCTTCATAATGCTTTATAGTGCTCCATAATGCATTATAGTGCTTTATAATGCTTGCTATTGTTTCATAATGCTTGACAGTGCTACATAATGATCCACGTTGCTTCATAATGATACATAGTGCTCCATAATGCTTTATAGTGCCCCATAATGCTTTATGGTTCTACATTAATGCTTTGTAATGCCCCGTATTTCAATTTTAACTTTTATTTATTTATATAGCTGTATAAGTGCTTCACAATGAAAGGACAGCATATGCAAAATTAAAACAATGAATTTTAGAACATGAAATAGCAGTAAAAACAACGGTAACCACATCAGTCTCAAAAGACGGAAATCCTGTAGCAGATCATTACACATCGCAACCTGTAACACATCAGGCTGAAATATGAAAAGATTCGTTTTAACTGAGACTTGAAAACTTCTAGAGATGAAGCCTGACAAATATAAGGAGGAAGACTATTCCACAATCTGGGAGCCACAACCATAAATGCTTTTGTAGTGCTTCATTATGCGTCATAATGCTTTATAGTGCTCAGTGTTGCTTTTTAATGCTTTTATGCTCAACAATTGTTCATCATATTTTGTATTGCTCCATAATGCTTAAGAAATTCTCTATTAATACTCTGTAATGCTTCATAGTTTTGTCTAATGCTTGATCGTGCTTCATAATTATTCATTGTGCTTCATAATACTTTTTAGTGCTTCATAATGTTTTACAGTGCTCCATAATACTTTCTAGTTCTTTATAATGCTTCATAACGCTTTATAGTACTTCAGTAATTTTGAAAAAATTCTTTATAGTGCTTCTTGGTGTTTCAATAATGCTCCATTATGCTCTATAATGCTTCACTAATGCTCTATAATGCTTCACAATGCTTTGTAGTGTTTCACGTTACTTATGTGCTTCAGTAATGCTCCATAGTGCTCCAATAATGCTTTTTAACACCTTATAATGCTTCTATAATGATCCATAATGGTTCATAATATTTTGTAGTGTTTCATAATACTTTATAGTGCTTGATAATGCTTTATAGTACTCCAAAAGGCTTCATAATGCTTCATAATGCTTTATAATGCTTTATTATGCTTCATAATGCTTTATACTTCTTCATAATACCTTATACTGCTTCATAATTTAATTCAATTCAATTTTATTTGTTTGGCGCTTTTTACAATGGTGATTGTCACAAAGCAGCTTTACACAATCGAAGAGATTATAAGATGCAAATAAATCAGAAATCAGTTTGTCCCTGATGAGCAAGCTGAAAAATACTTTATAGTACTTCAGTAATGTTCTATTATGTGTTATTGTGCTCCATAATGCTTCGGTAAAGCTTCATAATGATTTGGTAAGGCTCCATAATGCTTAAGTAATTCTCTATAATGCTTCATAATGCTTTATAGTGCTTTATTATGCTATATAATATTCATAGTGCTTCATAATGCGCTATAGTGCTCTATAATGCTTCATCATACTCCAGAATGCTTAAGTAATTCTCCATAATGCTTTGTAATACTTTATAATTCTTTCTAATGCTTGATAGTGTTTCATAATGAATCATACTGCTTCATAATGCTTCATAGTGCTTTATAATGCGCTATAGTGCTCTATAATGCTTTGTAATGCTTCATCAGGCTCAAGAATGCTTAAGTAATTCTCCATAATGCTTTGTAATGCTTCATAATTCTTTCTAATGCTGATAGTGTTTCATAATGATTCATACTGCTTCATAAGGCTTTATAGTAATTCATTCATGCTCCATAATATGTGTAAGTGCTACATAATGCTTTAGTAATGCTCCATAATGCTTAAGTAATGTTCCATAATGCTCTGTATTGCTTTATAGTTCTTTCTAATGCTTGATAATGTTTAATCATGCTCCATAGTGCTTTATAATGCTTAATAGTTCTTGATTAATGCTCCCTAAGGTGGTATAGTGCTCTAAAATGCTTCAGTAATGATCTATAGTGTTTCATAATGCTTAAGTAATTCTTTATAATGCTCTGTAATGTGTCATAGTTCTTTCTAATGCTTGATAGTGCTTCATAATGCTTTACAGTGCTCCATAATACTTTTTAGTGCTTCATAGTGCTTCACAATGTTTCAGTAATGCTCTATATGATTTATAATGCTTCAGTAATGCTTTACAATGCTTTGTAGTGTTTTATAATACTTATGTGCTTCAGTAAAGCTCCATAATGGTTTATAGTGCCTTTTAGTGCTTCATTGATGCTCCAAAATGCTTTAGTGATTCTCTATAACGCTTCATAATGCTTCTAGAATTATACATTATGGTTCATAATATTTTGTAGTTTTTCATAATAGCACTATAGGGCTTGATAATGCTGTATAGTACTCCAAAAGTCTTCATAGTGCTCTATAATGCTTTATAGTCCTTTTTAATGCTTAATTGATGCTCCATAATGCTTCAGTAATGCTATATAATGCTTCTATAATGATCCATAATGGTTTATAATACTTTGTAGTATTTAATAATAATTTATAGTGCTTGATCATGCTTTATAGTACTCCAAAGGTTTTATAGTGCTCTACAATGCTTCATAATGTTTTACAGTGCTTTACAATGATTTGTAGTGCTCCATAATCATTTATACTGCCTTATACTGCTTTAGTAATGCTGTATAATGCTTCATATTGCTGTAAAGCTTTATAATGCTTTAGTAATGCTTTTGTAATGCACCATAATGCTTTGTAGTGCTCCATAATGCTTTATAATTCTTGTTTGTGTTTCATAATGCTTTATAGTGCTTTATAATTCTTCATTAAGGCTCCATAATCCTTCATAATGCTTTAAAATGCTTTAGTAATAATTGAATAATGCAGTAATGTGTGTGTGTGTGTGTGTGTGTGTGTGTTATTGTTATTTGTCTCCTGCAGTAACACACTGTGAGGTTGGTGTCCGTCATGCAGTTGGAAGACACAGACAGTGTGTTCGGTGAGTTTGTGCAATGTCTTTTTTTGGTTGGTTTATTTCAATGTTAACTTTTATAATTGTGTTTTTGATTAAAGACTCAATGTTTTTCAGCTGATCTTAATTCAGTGATACCTGAAACTGAACTGCTGGACAACAGCATACAGAAGAGTCGAGCGCCACTTCCTATAAAGAGCAGGAGAAACCGACCCTCACGCACCCGTCTCACTGACAGCCTGAGCTCCACTGAGGGGGAGGAGGGGCCAGACACCAGGGTCATAAACACACACATACACACACACACACACACACACACACACATATCAATACACACATCATATACATATACACACACAAACACATACATTTACAATCACACACACGCACACAAATGCACACATCACACACTTGTCTGACTGAGGGAGAGGAGGGGCAATTTTACACCTTGAACTGTCATCTGTTGGCATGTTTATATATACTGTATATTTACAGAAATACACACACACACACACAATAACTATAATATGTCATCACTATTTTTCTGTGTGTGTGTGTTTGTACAGTCTGTGGACACGCCCCTCCACTCAGCCCCACCACACTCATTTCTGCGTGACTCCGCCCACACTCCGGAGCTCCTCCTCTCTTCCTTTGACACCGCCCTCACACATCACTCTCCAGAGGACCCTAAATCTCACCGTTACCATCAGCTCACCAACACCACATCCCATGATGCACTGCTGCCCCCTGCCCCGCCCTCCCCCTGCAGGTCCTGTCCCGAAACCTCACCTGTGCACTTCCGCAGAGGTCAACGCCCTGAAATAGAAGGTTATTTTATTTTTATATATATATATATAATATATATATATAAGGTCACAAATTAGTTTATTATCATTTTATAACACTAAATGTGTGTGTGTTTGTGTTTGTGTGTGTGTGTGTGTGTGTTATGGTGACAGTGCTGGTGTCAGACGACAGTCAGGATGATAACACGGCCGAGTCTGACAGTCCCATTGTAGTTCTGGATAAAAAGACCAGAAGAAGGTTTTTGGATTTAGGGTAAGTGTATGTGTATGTGTGTGTGTGTGTGTGTGTGTGTGTGTGTGTGTGTGGGGGGGGTTGTATTTAAATAAGACATTAATTACAGTAAAGTGTTTTATACAAATGACATGTTGTTATTTTGCTTTTTGCCTCTCTACTGCACTAATGCCCCATACCACACTAATGCCCCATAACACACTAATGCCTCATATTACACTAATTCCCTATGCAACAATAATGCCCTTATACCGCATTAATTATTTTCTGCCACAGTAATGTCCCTATACCACACTTATGCCCAATACCACACGAATGCCTTATACTACACTAACGCCCCATACCACACTAACGCCGCATACTACAATAATGCCCCTCTACCACACCAATTCCCCCTATACTGTACTAATGCTTTTCTACCACACTAATGTCCCATACAACAATCATGCCCCTTTACCACACTAATGCCCCAATACCGCACTAATGATTTTCTACCACACTAATGCCCCCCTATCACCCTAGTGCCCCTATACCACAATAATGCCCTATACCACACTAAGGCATCATGCCACACTAATGCCCCATACTACACTAATGCCTAATACTAAACAAATGCCTCATAATACACCAATGCCTCATACCACACTAATGCCCCATACCACACTAATCCCCTATACCACACTAATGCCCCATACTACAGTAATGCCCCTATATCGCACTAATGATTTTCTGCTTGATTGTACTTGGTTGTAAGTCCCCACTGGTTAAGCACTTGGTGTCAAATTCAGGATTAAGGGATTCGATTACAACATCTTCGTTTCCACCGATGCTGAAATATTAAATTACCGGGGCAGGACGCAGCTGAGCCTTCTGGAGCCGTTCCCCCTGCGGCTTTAGCTCGGCCCGCTGCATAAGGCCCCGTAACTGCTGCTGCACCAGGACCTAGTGAGGGAGAGCCCTAAGCTCAGACTGAGGCACAGAGCTCCACTATTGACACATTCACCTCAAAAAAGCCTTGCTCAGCTGAACCAGACCAGAAAAAGCCCTGCTCGGCTGAACAGGACCCAGTGGACTCTGGAGCAATGCCAGAGCTGCCTGCGCTGGCTGAGGCAGGCACAGGGGTGCGGAGCCGTTGCCAGGAGACACCAGTCCCTGCACCATAGAGATGGAGGATGAGCCCCTGTTTAAAGTTCCAACAAAAAGAAAGAAGCGAGCTAAGGAACAAGGCAAAAAGCAGGCTAGGAAAGATAAGAATACAAGAACAACCGTTAAATCTGTTTTACAGTGCTTTTTACAGACATTAAAGAATTTTTAAGAACCACCAAGTGGCAAGAAACGTATCATTTGAAGAGTTTTTTCCAGACTGGAAACAGTTTGTTCATGACATAAAACATTTCAGAAGAAAAGGTGCATTTACAGATCCAGAAATGTTTAGATTAAGGAAACTAATAACAAAGGTCGATAAGGAGAACTCAGATGAGGACTGATACAGTGTGTGGTGTATTTTAATTGTACAATGGACAATCTAGACAGGAATCACGCAGAACCGCATCCTGCTTCCAAGAGCTTGCAAGAGCTTATTGGAGTTGGTAGAGGCCCACAGTTTCTGTAACATATGGAGGAATATTAATAAGCAAGAGACAGTACACGTGGGCCCATTCCATAGGTAACACCCTTCTCCTGGCAGGATTAGATTGTTTTTTATAGTTTTAAGCATCAAGTTTTTTTTACAAAGTGTTTTATTTTTTTTAGTAGGTATCTCAGATCATTGTATGCAGTGCAGTGTACTGTAAGTAAAAAGAACATAAAACCTAAGCGTACCTACTGACATTTTAACACTGGACTTTTAGAAGATGCTAACTTTAGAGAGTCTTTTATTTTTTTATAGAATTGTTTTAAACTTGAGAAAGCAGCTTTTAATCTCTACAAGCTCTGGAGATGTAGATAGTGGAACTCCAGCATTTGGAGGCCACAGGGCATATTGAAGCCCTCAAAAAGAAAAAAAAACCCAAATTGAACGACCTGTTGGAGACTACAGCATAGGGTGCATTGGTCCGCTAATGCTTCAAAAGCGTTACTGAGATATTGACAATGCTTCTTCTACCTTCTTCTTTAGTTTAGTACAAAAGAATGGACAGTAAAGGTATAGATGGTCTCCCTGTCAAGTTTTACAAGGTGTTTTGGGCAGCAATAGTGCAGGACATGCTAGAGGTCCTACAAGACAGCATAAAATAAGGTCAACTTCCAATGAGCTGCAGGAGAGCCATCCTGACCCTGCTGCCGAAAAAGGAAGACCTGACTCCTGCAGAACTGGTGCCCGGTGTCACTACTGTGCACTGATTCCAAGCTGCTGTCAAAAGCATTAGCATCGAGGCTGACGAAGGTGATGGAGCAGATCATTAACTTTGACCAGACATACTGTGTGCCTGGCAGGTTGATTTTTGATAATATATACCTAATTCGTGATATTTTGAATGTCTCCAGGGTGTTGGGTTTAAAGACTAGTCTTATTTTCCTAGATCAGGAAAAGGCTTTTGACCGGGTTGAGCATGAATACTTGTGGAATACTTGTGTGGAATACTTGTGTGCTGTAAAGCTTTGGATTCAACCCTGGTTTCATAGCCATGATTAAGAAGCTGTAGAGCACATCAAGGCTAGACTGAGCAAGTCGAAGCGGCTGGTCCCGAAGATGTTCTACAGGAGGTAAACGCTGGTGATCAACAACCTGGCAGCGTGTGTGGATCCACTGTTAAACCTGCTATCAAACATCCAGGCTCTGCTTGTAAACGTCTTCTCAGATGGTCTGCACTGAATTCCATAGTGTCCCTCTATCTACTCAAGGAGGAAGGGGGGCCAGCTTAGGTTCATCTTGCCAGCAGAACTGTTTTTGTTCACAGAGGGAAACTGTTTTTCATGCTTTTATTCACTGCTGTAGGTTACAGTCACTGTTTTTTGCTTTTTTTAAAACGTAACTTTAAGTCCTTTTAATGTGACTTTTACTCCTCAGTGTTTTATTTTTGGTTTTAAAAAATACGTCCAGAGCAAGAGGTATATTTGTCAACTAATTAATTTTCCTTTTGGTGAAGGATATACCTGAGCAGGAACAACAAAGTGGCTTAAAAAACAACCTGTAATGCCATAACAATCTTCTCCAGACTCTTAAAATCCAGAGTTTTTGTTGATTTTAATTTTTACAAGAGTCTGGGTGACTTAAAGCTCTGTGTTCAGTGAAAAAGGATTGTATTTTACACCAGAGCTGGGCTAGATGTACACACCTACCCCAATATTTTAACTGTCATTGTCGGATGTTATTTATGTCTATTTGATTATTTATTTATTTATTAACAAATTGTTATGTGTTTATTTGACCAAATGGGTTAAATTGGCTCCATCTAGAATATAACATGACTTACATTAAATAAAGGAATGTAAAAAGTCTCTCTCTCTCTTTCTTTCTTTTAGGGTGACTCTGCGTCGTTCTTATGTCAGAGTAAAGAAAGATAATGCAAAAAGATTCTCTCTGGGAAGTCGGTGAGTGTCCAACCTATTTTACACACACACACACACACACACACACACACACACATACAAGCGCACACTTGCATGTGTAATTATTGCATCATCAGTTCTTATTAATTATTAATAAATCTGTAAATAAATCAGTTTGTGTGTTTATATGTGTGTGTATATATATATATGTGTGTGTGTGTGTGTGTTTAGAGAGCTGTGTGAGAACTCTTTCCGCTCTTCAGGATCCTTTGTGCCTTTCTCCTGGTTTTCTGATGGTCATCGCTCGTCTTCCACGTCCTCGTCCCCCCGCATGATGACTCACTGTCGCAGCCCGAGTAAATCTGACTCTCAGGTAGTGCAAAACACACACACACCCCTCACACCTTTAACACATACACACACCCCTCACACACTAGTCTGTTTGAACTCTAAAACACACCGGTGTGTGTGTGTGTGTGTGTGTGTGTTGGATTGACGTGATTTTTAATCTTTTTCTTTTTTGTCCACTGACAGACTGATTAATTACTGAAAAATCTCTTATTGTCTGAGACTAAAAATTCACTGATTCTGGATCAGTTTACTGATGCTGACGATTCCTGGATTAACATTAAATCACTGCAGGAAATTAGACTATAAACCATATTAAAATAATCGCTGATCAGTGAATTTAGACTGTATCGATTCTAATGATCCGAAATAAACATTAATGAACTGATTCAGTGAATCATAAAGAATCACTAATGAACAATCGAGTGTAAAATGTTGAATTGCGGGACTTCCGCGTTTGATGGCTTGCTGAACAGACACATGAATTATTTCCACTGTAATTTGTATTCAGATTTCCTTACTATACCCCAGTTTTACTAAATGTTTAAACAGGTAAGTTTATAAATGATACTGTTTAAGAATCACAACTAAACCAGAACTCAAGCTTAACTCAAAAGAAAGGAAAAAAAACTACAGAAGTTACATCTGACTCCGAAAGCACAGAGTACTTCA
>VCAZ01000475.1:27500-40306 GCA_005784505.1 Bagarius yarrelli
GCGTGCTGAATGCTGCGGGTGACGCATATGTTTCCGCCGCCTCGTATATTCGGTTCATCTCAGCTTAATGATTCATTGGATATTCTAAAAGAACCGATAGTCCGGACATCCTCAGCCTCCGCTGATCTGCACAGGGCCAAGGAATGACACTGAGCTGTGATGATTCACCCTCTGTCCCCGTGACCGTCTGTGACTTCACTGGTGTTTCGGTGGATCTTCAGTCGAATGGTTTGTTGTTGGGTTGATTGACAGGAGAGTTCCCTGGTTCAGTTTCCTGGTTGGAGGTCATTTCCCTTGAACTGACGAGTAGAAGTCTGGAGAACAGGAGAGGTTGTTTATATTTACCGTCTCAATGACAGGCTAATATTTTAGACTAGTGTGTAAATTTACTCGTCTTTCTGAATAATAAAGATGTTTGGTGATTTATTCTTTTATAACTTTATCCTCCATTCTGTTTTTTTTTACTTCCACTCCTCTGTCAGGATGTCATCCAAATCCCAAAACGTTTATTAAATGAGATGCAGGAAAGTGGTTAGTGCAGTGGACAAGGTGTTGGACCACCAATTGGAAGATCTGGGTTTAATTCCCCAGCACCACCAAGCTGCCACCGCTGGGCCCCTGAGCAAGGCCCCCAAACATTAGAAGAAATAAATGTAAGTCGCTCTGTATTAGAGCAGCTGTGGGAAAGTGGTGGTCCAGGGGTTAAGGTGTTGGACTGATACGTGGAAGATCAGGGTCAGATGATTTTTACCACTAAGTTGGGCCCCTGAGCGAGGCCCTTAACCCCCAATTGCTCGGGGTTGCTCGGTTGTATAAAGTAATGTAAAAGTGACAAATGTGAATGATTGGCGTGAACAGGCCACGCCCACAAAGCAGAAACTACTATTAACTGAAATAGAAAGTTTTGTTAAAATGAAACCAAGTGTAACTTTCCTGTGTGTGTGTTTTGTGTGTGTGTGTGTGTGTGTGTGTGTGTGTGTGTGTGTGTGTGTGTGTGTGTTGTCAGGCTCTAGGCGTGTTAAACTCTTCGGATCGCAGTCTTCTGAAGCGTCGCATTAAAGACATCCAGGCTGCAGTGGAGAAGGAGAGAAAAGCTCTGGGGAAGTTGGAGAAACAGCGCGAGAAACAGCGCAAGAAAGAACAAGAGCAGAAGAAGAGTTAAACCTCAACGCGTCCCACACACCCTGAGATCACTTAACACTCCTATTAACACACGGGCCATTCTCAGAAAGTCCTAGAGCACACACACGCCCAACATTAGCAAGACTTCTCGCTAGCGTGTTAGCGCTGATTCTCACCCACAATGCATTGTGGGAAAATTCACTCGACCGTCTTTGCGTAGAACTGGAGGTCAGACATGTTTTTATCTGTGAGGCTTTAGCTGAGCATGCGCTTGTGTGCTACTGTGTGTTCTCTCTTATGCTAACGGTTTAGCCTCTTAGCTAGCAGCGATTATGGGTTTCCTGACAAAAATAAAAGCTTCAGAATGAAATCCGAAAAAGATTACCTTCAGAAAAAAAATACCTTTACTGGTTTCTTATGATTTAACGTTGCTTATTAATCTCTGTGTAGCTCAAACTGTTAGCATGCTCGTTAGCTGTGTTTACTGCAGGGGAATAAGAACGATGTTCTTGGGGTTTGTGGTTCTTATCTGAACAGAGACACATTTCATAAAAGTCCTCTGGCCGCCTTCAGCTAAGTATGCTAATCTCCGTATGCTAATCCCTAGTTAGCCAGTTAGCTTGCTGTAAATGGATGTGTGTGGCTGCTTATGCTTTCTTGCTAATCGGCTGCGTTGTAGTTGGATATGTTGTAAGAACGGCGGATTCTGTGTGTTCTAGAATTTTCGGTGTTTTTAAAAACTGATGCGGAGGGAAAAAAACAGCACAAAGTAACGATTAGCCTCTCGCGCGATCTTCACGAAATGTTTAATGCTTCCGCTTTGTCACTCACGCAGGTCCCTCGTTGACCTGTTTTGCGTTATTATTAACTTAATTACGCCTCCTGTGTTAAAGGTTTTAGCAGGAACTCGCGATGGGGTTCGAGGGCTGGTTTAACGCCCCCCCTCGCCGTCGGCACAGCTGTGGGGAAAAAAAAGCACAGTTTTACCCATAATGCATTTCTGGCATGGTTTTTATTTATTTATGTAAACAGCTCAGCTCAGCTGTGCTGGTTCACTCCGCTAGCTGGCTCTCAGGCTAGCTTTACCGCTTGCTGACTTACAGTTCGTAGTGCTAATGATTAGCCTCATTAGCAGCAGACTAATGTAACTTGCTAAGCTAGCTGTGTGTGAGGTAGTGTTTTTGTAGTAAGTCGAACATGGCAGATGTGATCATTGCATCTGTTTATTATTGCAATAGATTCATTCTTTTCAATTCCTTTCATCAGTAATTCATGGCTAAAGCTGAGTAAGCTAGCAGGCTAATGTTAGCAGCATTCAGCTAGCCAGCATTCAAACCACGAAGAGGAAGAAACGTATGAAGAAACTGTCCAATGGGTTCCATCATGTCATCATAAACAGTTTATTGACTTTAAATGAGTTCATTGGAGGATATTTTGGATTTTTATTAGGAGATGGGAACCACTGCAGACCCTCCACTTCCTGGTGGTGTTCTAAGGGTATTTAAATGGTATCTAATGGTCCATAAACATCACTGTGGGACTTGAAGAGGAGGAGAAATGAGGAAAAAGAGGCGAGGGAGTGAAGAAAGTCCAGGTTTATCTTTGAAACGTGTCACATGTTCAGTTTTGCCGCTATGTGGGCGTGGCCTCCAAGCCGGAGGAGCTATTTTCTTGCTAAAATCATCTAACTGAGATTTATTTCAGTTTTCTCCATTTCACAATTTTACATGCAGCATAAATTAAAGACACGGAGCCTCGTGTAGAAAATGAGTCATTTATTTATTTATTTATAGATAAAAATTAGACATGATTCAGTCTGAATAAAACTTCAGTCTGAATAAAGCTTCATACAGCTGTTAGGAACACATCATAACCGAGTCGTGACGTTTTACCGCTGCTGCTGACTGAACCAAGAAAAAGAAATAGATTAAATAAATACAATACAATAAATAATTGAATGGGAAAAAAATGACCTACAGAATGTCCCACAATGCATTGGGGCAAAGCTGCTATTAGGGGTTATTTTATTCCGCCCCTCCACCCCGAACCAGCAGCTCTGCCCCCGCCCAAACAAACAAACAAACAAACTGTTTGAACAAAAGTATGTGAACACCTGAACTATAAAAATAAACGTCCGTCTGTGGAAAGAACGCAGCTGATGGAGACCAGGACATGTCATACTGTCACACTGGGACAGGGTTCGAGTCTCACAGATCCACTGAAGCAGGAACAGAATAATAAAACATACAGAGACGTTCCAGATGGGTGTGAAGCATGTGTGTGTGTTTTGTGTGTGTGTGTGTGTGTGTGTGTTAGAGGTGCACATACTTCTGTCCAGTAGTGTGTTTGTCTGTTAATAATCTGTGTGTAACGATGTTTAAGTTTAAATATTTAATGTCCATCCAGTGAATCAGTTCAATTTTCCAGTACAAAAATAAATATATAAATAATCTTAACTTCAATAAATATATCAATAAATACAAGCTGAAAGTAAAACACTACAACCTTTCCTGAAATCTGAAGGGGTGTGTGTGTGTGTGTGTGTGTGTGTGTGTGTGTGTGTGTGTGTGTGTGTGTGTGTGTGTTGAATCTGAAGGAGTGTGTGTTAAATGTGAAGGTGTGTGTGTGTGTTAAATGTGAAGGTGTGTGTTGAATGTGTGTGTGTTGAATGTGAAGGTGTGTGTGTGTGTTAAATGTGAAGGTGTGTGTGTTGAATTTCCCGTAAGGTTCGCACGGTGTCCTGGGTGAAGGCGCGCAGTTGCTCCAGCAGGAGGTGAACGGCGACGTTCAGGGTGTAATCGTCTTTACTGAGAGTGGAGAGCGAAGAGGCGGAGATGAGCTGAGGGTCTGAGGCGGGAACACCAACCAACACCTGCACCTGAACACCACCACAATGTCACCACAACGTAACAACAACGTCACTGCAACATCCCAATGAAACGGCCCCCGGAAGGAGGGCAGCAGTGACATTAAACACAACTTACCTTACTAATGTGTGTGTTCAGCTCCCGGATCTCCGCCTGTAGGAACTGCAGTTTTTCTGAACATTCCACTTTCTCCTTCACTTCCTGCAGCAGATGCTGATAGAGTTGCAGACCTTCAGAGATTCCACGCAAATTCATCTCCTGCACCAAGAAACATGCTGCTTACAACAACTCCGGACTGGAGGTTACAGCTAAAGCACACCCATCAGGGCTAAACCACACCCCTCAGGATTAGACCACGCCCCCCATGTCTAAACCACACCCCTCAAGACTAAACCATACCCATCCGGGCTAAACCACACCCCTCATGTCTAAACCACACCCCCAGGACTAAACCACACCCCTCTGGACTAAGCCACACCCATTAGGTTTAAACCACACCCCTCAAGACTAAACCACACCCCCGCCTGTGGTTAGAACCCTATAACATTACAGTTAAACCACACTCCTCAGGACTAAGCCACAGCCCCCAGAAATAAGCCACACCCCTTTGATCTAAAGCACACCCCTCATGACTAAACCACACCCCTCAAGTCTAAACCACACCCCCCATGACGAAACCACATCTCTTAGAAATAAACCATGTCTCCCACCCGGGATTTAAACCCTATAACTTTTACAGTTAAACCACACCCCTCAGGAGTAAACCACAAACCCACACCCCTTAGGTCTAAACCACACCCTCATAAATAAACCACACCTCCCACCAGGGGTTTAAACCCTATAACCTTACAGTTAAAAACCACCCCCTTTTAGGATTAAACCACACTCCTTAGGAATAAACCACACCCCTCAGGAAAACCAACCCCCTCAGAACCACCACCCCCTCAGGAATAAACCACACCCCTCAGGAATCAAATAAACCACACCCCTCACACTAGAACTAAACTACACCCCTCAGGTAATAAACCACACCCCTCAGAATAAACCAACACCCCTCATGACTAAACCACACCCCTCAGGAAATAAACCACAACCCCTCAGGAACTAAACTAAACTACACCCCTCAAGAATAAACCACACCACCCCAGAACTAAACCACACCCTCAGAAATAACCACCAACCAACCTAAACCACACCCCCTCAGAACTAAACCACACCCCTCAGGAATAAACCACACCCCTCAGAACTAAACCCAAGGACAGGTTCTCCTGTTTTAATCACTGTAAATAGCAGGAATATCATAAGATTTAGAACTAAAAGTGAAAGTGGCTCTGAACCGCACTGAACTAGATGAAACGCCCCATTCGAAGAATTCAGGACTGCATCACATTTTCTAAAAATGAATCTTAAAACAGACCAGTTTTAAATCTGATGTTTCTTACCAGAGTGTGTGTTTCTGAAATGGGAGCAAGTTTGGGTGCAGAAGGAATCTTCAGTGTGTCTCTCATGTACTCCAGACTGAAGGGGTCACTCGTAAAGTGCTGAAAAAAGCCATGTAAAATATAAATACACACACACACACACACACACCTCATAACAGTGTTTTAAAAGAAGGAAGTTAGTAAACACATTAAATATTTACAGACAAACAGAAACACACGTGTTTAATAAGTGTTTTTCTCCCATTGAAAACCGTTATAAAGAACAAATGATTTAAATTGTTAAAAATAATAAATAATGCGGACTCGTATGATTGCCCATAAATGAAATATGTTATTAATAATGTGTTTACTGAGTTTGGTTTGGATATATTAACCAGGCAGTGTTTTAATTCAGTACCACGTGTTCCGCAGGTCCGACTTTACCTGTTTTACACACGACTTTTGCAGCTCCGGGAAACTTTTCAGCATCTTCCTGATGAGACTCTGAGCGTCCTGAAGACTGGAACCCAACTCAGCACCAGGTTTAATGGGGGAGGAGAAAGAGAGCAGAACTGCAGAGAAGAGCAGGAGGAGAGCTGAGGAACACAAAACACAAACTCATCAATTCCAGTGAAATAGCACAGCATGTAGAATATTAAAGTTTATAGGACTTTCAAGGAAAGACCTAAACTTTAATTAGACAAACAACCAGAAGAAAACCTGGAACTACGAATAGGAACTAAACTAGTTCACTAACAGTAGGTTAGCAGGACAGAACTAGTTCACTAACAGTAGGTTAGCAGGACAGAACTAGTTCACTAACAGTAGACTAGCAGGTTAGCAGGACAGAACTAGTTCACTAACAGCAGGTTAGCAGTACAGAACTAGTTCACTGACAGGACATAAGCAGGTTAGCAGTGCAGAACTAGTTCACTAACAGTAGACTAGCAGGTTAGCAGGACAGAACTAGTTCACTAACAGCAGGTTAGCAGTACAGAACTAGTTCACTAACAGTAGACTAGCAGTGCAGAACTAGTTCACTAACAGTAGACTAGCAGTTTAGCAGGACAGAACTAGTTCACTAACAGTAGACTAGCAGTATAGAACTAGTTCACTACACTAACAGTACTAGCAGACTAGCAGTACAGAACTAGTTCACCTAACAGTAGAATAGGTTAGCAGTTTAGCATACGGAACTAGTTCACTAACAGTAGGTTAGCAGGTTAGCAGTACAGAACTAGTTCACTAACAGTAGAGTAGAACTAGTAATAAAACTCGTCTCTCTAAGTTGACTTACAGGATGAATCCCAGTCGAATCACAGGATTGAATTTGTTCTATTACAAAGAAAAAATCATAAAAAACTTCAATTAACTAAACATAAAGCAAATTTAACTTATTGCATTAAATCTAAAGCTAAATTCAAAAATAAATAAAACTAATCTACAACGATTTTTCGCAATAATTTTCCCCAAATGTGTTTGTAGTTAAATAAATAAAAATCAGGCGTTTAAATCCTGATCGAGTTTAAATCCTGATCGAGTTTAAATCCTGATCGAGTTTAAATCCTGAAAAATCCTGATTTAAATCCTGAGTTTAAAGCCTCTGATTTTATGCATTTATTTAAAGAAAGAAGTGAAATAATCTGGAATCAGGGGAATGTTGAGTTTGGATAAAGTGAATCTATCTATCTATCTGTCTGTCTATCTATCTATCTGTCTGTCTATCTATCTATCTGTCTGCCTGTCGCTCTATCTCTGTCTGTCTCTCTCCCTCTCTCTCTCTCTCTCTCCCTCAGGACCCAAACTCTGCTCTATTAAAACAATAGAGTTTTAGGACTTTGCGAACCAAACCTATAAAAACCTTCTCATCACATAATCCATACACCTGTAGACCAACAGCAGATCTTTAGATCAAAGCCAGAGCTCCTAAACTAATCCTGAGACCGAGTGAGAAACCAGACAGAAACATAAGGCCAGCAGGTCCTCAGCACACCAAGGACTTTAGACCAGAGCAGAGGGTTAAATATTAAACACTTACTGAGGACAGAAGACATGATGACTGCAGCTGCTGAACGTGGAGAAGATTCACTCGAATGTAGAAGAATCAGATTAAGTGGGTGTAGAAGACTGAGAGTGTGTAGAAGATTGACAGTCTGAAGAAGACTGAGAGTGTAGAAGACTGAGAGTGTAGAAGACTGAGAGTGTAGAAGACTGGGAGTGTGTAGAAGATTGAGTGTGTGTAGAAGATTGAGTGTGTGGCAGTATTTATGTCCTGAGGTGAATGGAAGGAAACAGTTGAGGAATCAGGGAAATTTCTGGGTGACTTACACAACACACAACATGACTCTTCTAATTAGACCAGCAATCAACGTATGACTATTACAATATAATACACACACACACACACACATACTGCATCTACTAATTCTTTAGTTAATACTCAAAGCTTTAATAAAAGTTACACACAGGGTCAGTGTGAGTCTCCTCCAGAATCTCAGGATCTCCCAAGTGTTTCCCGAGATAAACCCCGCCCCCTCAGCAGGAACTCTCTCAGAGAATCTTAAATTGAGGGTTTCCTGGTTGTGCTTCTTACTTGAGCGGAGTGTGTGTGTGTGTGTGTGCGTGTTGTGTGTGTGTGTGCGTGTGTGTGAGTGCTCTCTGTGTGTTAATCTCTGTTTTCTCTCTTTGTGTTAGTGTGTGTGTTTACTCTGTGTGTGTTCTATCTGTGTGTTAGGCTGTGTGTGTGTGTGTGTGTGTGTTTTATTCCCCTTTACACTCACCTGTGAACAAGTCTATTTTTTTAAGACACCTTAAACTTTCTGGATTTCATAACCGGAGGAAAACCTGTGGGAAAACTCACCAACCGACGTCAGTGGACTTCCTGTACTCCTTTATGCCGTGTGTGTGTGTGTGTGTGTGTGTGTGTGTGTTTGTGTGTGTGTGTGATGTGCTGTGTTGCTCAATCCTTTATTTTCCCTCTCTGATACATGAAAAGGCAGTAATCTTTCTATGACACAGTGGGCATATTTACACACACACACACACACACACACACACACACACACACATTATAATCCCCATTTCCTTTTAGTTGATCGAATTTTTAATGTAATAACAATAATAATGATAATAATAATATTAACAATAATACTACTCTTACTAATAAAAACTAGATTTGTAAAGAACTCCAAACCTCTACACTGCAACCACAACTGTACCACCTACAACATCTGGAGCGGTTCAGAATCAATATTTATCCTAATATTAATATAACATCAGAAAAACATTACAGACATCGATAAAATACATCAGACAGTTAAAGGCTGTAAGTCGGTGTTACCGGACTCTCCTCACCATCTACAACTTTTCAGGAAAAATCCACCTTAAAACGTATTTTTACGTTTGTGTAACACAACCAGGAGACAGACTTGAGGTAAACCAAACATGGGAACTTTTAACTTTATAAAGAATAAAGAGAAAGAAGATTACCAGAAACACACTGACGGAGAAAACTGAAACTTAGAATGGGATTCGTGAAAGAAAATGCTAATCGCTAACTACAGATTCAAGGTAATCAAGAGGGAGTGTGAATAAAACCAGACAGAGAAAAAAGGAAAGGTAACTTAACTAGTAACTTAAATAGTAAGAGTAAAGGTCACTCTTCGAGATCACTTTTCTGATTCTGAAGGGACCAATGAACCAGGGGGCTTAGCTTTTAGCAGGGCAACCAAAGACAGATGTCTCTGGTAGAGACCCACACCTTTTATCCTGGCTGGTAGGTAGGTGTCATTTCTCCGAGCATCTGTCTTTGTATGGCCTTCTGTAGTCTCTGATGGGCTGCGGTCCAGACCCTCTCACTTTCTCTGAAGCATTGTTACACCGGGGGAATTCTAATGGTTTTTCGGACCACAGGAACAATGGTGGTTGGTAACTGAGGATGCACTGGAACGGTGTGAGGGCAGTTGAGGTTTGCCGGAGAGAGTTCTCTGCATATTCAGCCCATAAAAGATAATGATGCCAGAAAGTCTGGTGATCATGGCAGCAAGTATGTAAAAATCGACTTATTTCTTGAATCTTGTGTTCATTCTGACCATTGGACTGGGGACGGTACCCGGAGGTCAGACTGGCGGTCACCTCTAAGAGGACAAAGAATGCTTTCCAAACCCTGAAAATAAATTGGGCAGCCCCTAACATATTTTCTGACATCCGATTGGCCACCAGAACCGTTCCTGCAGAAGACCTTCAGCCAGGTCTCAGAGAAATTACTCTGAGACCTGGCTGAAGAGGACCAACAACTCCCTGTTCCCTACATCATACTTCTGTTCACAGGGTATGGATGGAGTCGAGCTGGACTACTGTGCAGTAAGAGTACCGCACCCACTCTGGCAGAAGAGGTATCTACCTCCATGATGAAAGGCATGTCAGGTTCTAGAGTCAGGAGGGGTGCAGACGTAAATATTTCTTTCAGGTGGGTGAAGGCCTGGTTAGCCTGTGAATTTCAGTGCAGCTTTTTTGGCTTATTTCAAAGGGGGTCAGTTTAAGGAAACGATGATGGAGCTGTAATTCTGAATTAACCTTAAGTAAAAATGAGAGAAGCCAGGAGGTTCCTTGATAGTGTTCGCAACAGGCCAGGAGGTTATCAGTTCCACTTTCTTCTTATCCAGGCGAAACAGACGGGTTGTGCTTGATAAACCAGGGGTGCCGGAGTATGACCTCAGCAGTGGCCCTCTCCAGAACCAGGAAATGAACGTCTTTTATAGACAATGTTAGTTCTTTGTGTTCTTTATGTTCTTTATGTTAGTCCCTCTCTTCCTCTTATTATCCCCTCCGTTCTTCTGTGGAGGTTTTTCACTAGATTTAGTCATGTGTCTGTGTGGGTCATGTGGATTTGATCTTTCAGTTATAATAGTATTAGTGAGATGTTTTGGTTAAAATGTTTGTGCCCCCTTTACCAGCACCACCACATCTGTATGTTGTATTATTTTGTTTTTCCTTCAGTGGAACTGTGAGACTCAGGACAATGTCCCTGTGCACAAATTCCCTTAATCTCCATGAAGACATGCTGTGTTCTGATTGGAGGAGAAGAACTCTCCTGTCCTGTACAGAGTCCTGATTCTGACTCCACCCCTTTAAACTGAACACCTTTGGGATGAACTGGAACCCCGACTGAACCCCAGACCTCCAAACCTCAACATTAGTGTCTGATCTCACTCATACTATTGTGCCATGTTTAAATAAATCTAAGACAAACACACACACGCACACACACACACACACACACACACACACACATAAATGTGACACGTTAATTCTATCGCATTTCTCAATTTTCATATTTATCAGCAGATTCTCAAAAATGCTGTGTCTGCTATCAATTCTGAGAAGCGCCGGTCAATTCCAGACCGATAAGAGTGTCTGAACGTGTCAAAGATGTGACGATCATCACCAAGATCTGACTGTGTTTTGAGTTCCTGAGATGGTGTGAGATTGTGTTTATGTGAAACTGAAAAAAAAGCTGAGAAATCAGTCCTGTGATAGATACAGAGCTGTGAGGGGCAGTTTGGATGGAGCAGGGGTGGTAAGCGGTTTGGGGATTTCTACCCTTATTTAGTTTTTTGGAAAATTTTTAATACACTCATGACATTTTCTGTGATGTGAAGCTCGGAGTGTGTATGAGAGTGTGCGAACGTACAGATTTGAAGGTTTTTCAGTTATGCTATTGTTTGATAATGAAGTTCTCCTAAATGTTGGTCCTGAGGAGTTCTCAGGAGACATTAGAAGACATTGCGTCCAGCATGACAAAAGTCAGATCCTGCTCCTGAGAGAAGTTCTAATGACCTTTTCTAGCTGGCTGGGGGAAGGGGGGGGTGTTTAAGGGCTTTGTTTAGGGGAATTGGACCACAATCTGAAACCACCTGCCTCCTCTTGCAGTCCAAAATTCTAATTTGTTTGGTGATTTTTAACAACAGACATCGTCTCAACGTCGTTTTAACAGAAATACGTAATATAAATCGAAGATAAAGTTTAAATTTAGATTTATCCCCAATGCACAGCCTGCGGTGACGAGGAAAATGATCAGAGACGATGTTAGAGAGAAACCTTTGAGAGCTTTAGAAAATCTTATCCTCATATAGGGGATAAACCAGAATCATCTAAGTCTCGGTGACCTTCGTGAGTTATTGATCATGTAACCCTATGTTGGGCATCTCCTCAGGGGTACTGATGGAATCTTCCATCGTGATGGAATCAACCTATTAGATGTTCAGAATTCAATCCAATTCAATTTTATTTAGGTCCCACTTCTCTTCTCTCTTTCACATGCTGCCTCTGGGAACACATAATTCGTAAGCATGATATCAGTTTTCCACTGTTACGCTGATGACACACAGTTTATACGTCTCCCAGTGAGACAAACCGCATCGATTTAAATACTACTGTTAACTTATAAAGCTCTAAACGGTCTCGCGCCGCAGGACCTAAGCGAACTTCTAGTGTCTTACGTTCCGCCACGCCTACTTCCAATCAAAGGATGCAGGCTGCCTTTCAGTACCGCGCATTATAAAACTCTACAGCAGGGGGCGGAGTCTTTTCTTACAGAGCCCCAATGCTATGTTATAACCTCTCCCTATGAAATGTTCGGGAATCAACACAGTCTCAGTGTTTAAGTCCAGCTTAAAAACTTATTTATTTAATCAAGCATTTTTTATTGATTGCCCTTAATAAATCTCATCTCAGGGAGTTTTTTCTTGCCACCCGTCGCCCCCGCTTGCTCATCAGGGACAAACTTGATTTCTGTTTAATTCTGTTTCATAATGTCTGTGATTGTGTAAAGCTGCTTTGGACAATCACCAGTGTAAAAAGCGCCAAACAATAAAAACTGAATTGAATTCAGTTTTATTTGTTTCGCGCTTTTTACAATTGTGATTGTCACAAAGCAGCTTTTACACATTGAAGAAAATTAAACAGAATTAAAGGTGTCCCTGAAGAAGGGAAAACAGATGAGGCAGAGAGAGAGAGAGAGAGAGAGAGAGAGTAGAGAGAGAGACAGAGAGGAGAGAGAGAGAGAGAGAAGAGAGTCAGAGAGAGAGAGAGAGAGAGAGAGAGAGAGAGAGGGAGTAGAGAGAGAGAGTGAGAGACGAGAGAAGAGAGAGATAGAGAGAGAGAGAGAGAGAGACGAGGAGAGAGAGAGAGAGAGAGAGAGAGAGAGAGAGAGAGAGGAGAGCAGGAGAGAGAGAGAGAGAGAGAGAGAGAGAGAGAGAGAGAAGAGAGAGAGAGAGAGAGAGAGAGGAGAGAGAGAGAGAGACAGAGAATAGAGAGAGAGATAGAGAGAGAAGAGAGAGAAGAGAGAGGAAAGAGGAGAGGAGAGATAGAGAGAGAGAGAGAGGAGAGAGAGAGA
>VCAZ01000473.1:0-39767 GCA_005784505.1 Bagarius yarrelli
ATATCCTACACCAGGGGTCGACAGGGAACTGATGTTCTAGTATAAACTGATATTTATGTTTAAAAACAAACAAACAAAAATACAAATCATTTCATAACTTCACTGAAGACTCATTGTTCATGTCTTTGGTAGTCATTTTGTCAGAAGCCTTTAATTAACACTTTAACTCTTCATTTAGGATTCGAGACTTTATACTTCTTTCTTTATCTTCTCTGTGTGTTAAACAAAAGCAAAGATGCTAAAAATCCAAGTTGACTAAATAACATTTGCCCAAACCAGTTTAAAGCGTGTCAGTATCCAGCATCTGTTGAGTTTATAAATGATAGCATATATACTTAGCCTAGTATTATAATACTACATAAAGACATTCTTTAAAGACCAACAAAACTCAGTAAAAAACAGTAAAAAGTTTTTTGTCAATATTAGTCAGGTAAAATGTAAGCTGGAAAATAACTTACAATAACCGCAGGGTTACAGCTTTGGAGAAAAAAAAATCCCATCACATATATTGTAACAACTTTAATCGCCTTATGGTAACTTATTGTTTAAGTATAATGGAAATTATAAATTGGTCCTTCTTATTACCTAAAACTGGTATTTTTGTTTGCTTTCTATTGCTGCCATGTGATGACATGTGGATTCTACTGATCTTTTCATTAAGTGTTATTAGAACATCTTTGGCACCTTGTTGATTGCAGGTTGGTATCCACCGGGACACCAGTATAAACCATAATGCTTTCTTTAAGCATCCAGATGTTTCATATGTTTTAATACTAATTTTTCTGTGTTAATGATAGTGATTAATGATGTATATAAACATTATATATTATGGCCCAAAACACACTTATGTAAACCATTTGGTTATAGTTTTAATTATTGTGGCGTTGTTTTGTAAGTGGTTTTATAGAGGAAAAAAACATTGAAATTTCTGTTATTTATTATTATTATTATTATTATTATTATATTTATTTTTTTTAGAAAGGATTGTCTCTCGGTCCAACTCCGTCGCTGTTATGCGGTAGATCAGAATAAAATAGATTATTTAGATAGATATGAAGGGTTTATAAAATGTGTTAATAACATTGAAAAAGACATCTAAAGGGACGTGATTACACCTGAGCAGAGACGACGTGTTGTAGTGTTCATATTTGGACGGCAGAGGGCAGAGTTGTACTGAAAATAATTGATCAGCAAATAATACTGCAAAACAAGATCAAATTCACTAAAAAAACTGTTTGTTTACAACTTTTTTAAGTTTTTTTTCCTCAAATTAGCAAATATGTGTGTTTCCTATAGTTTCCAAACAATTTAACTGAAATGAGCTTTTAACAGTAAACCATTAAGTATCTAGTTCTCTGGGCTTCCGCTGCTAAACCGCTCCTTAGAATTAAAGTTAACACTAGATGGCGCTCTTGAAACATTTTCCTAGTCTTTTAACTTGTTCGCGTTCAGGCTCATGCGCCGACAGGACACAATTTTCTCACCCGGACACAATTTTGACCCTTAGTAAAATAAACGTGTAACTAAAGTACGTACCGGAATATTAGAACTATTTGTATTGCTACAAATCTGCAGTTTAAAACAAAAAAAAATAGCAGATAAACTTTTATTGTTTGCAGTTCCATGGTCTAGATTTATATGTAAGTGAAGCTGATTAAGGTGACAAAATGTTGGTTTTATGTTCGTCTATGGCACATATTATAATTACTTGAATTAATAAAAGGTTTGCCAGATTGATATTAGTAGTCTAGTTAAAGCTACTAAGGTTATTCAGGTTATTACCTACGTTGCTAAACCTAATACTGACTTCTGGATCTACCTTACGTTTGCTGGGTTAAATATTTAATAAAAAATAATTTCATATTGGAGAATATTCTAAAGAAACACAAGTAAATGCAAAAAAAATAATTGCATACAGGTTTTAGGTGGGAGAAAGAAAGGTCAAATGGGAACACTTGCAGAAAATAAGGTTGATAAACGTTACCTTGCTTGTCACTGGTGTTTATACCTGAAAAAGGATGAGGATGGATGAGGGTTTAACACATCAAATTCATTTATGTATTTTCAATCATTTTAAACCACCTTCACCATGGGTAAATTTCCAAGTAAACCACACACCTTTATCGGCTCTTACATCATTATCATTATATCCTCAATGTTCATAGTGCTCAAATATATTTAGATTCTGTGTCTCTAGTCTAAGATGAGTTACAGATCTGGTGATCTGGTGAGTGTTACTGTAAAAAAAGGTTGAGTGTTCGGGTGTCCAGCTTCACTGTTCGACTTTACTACCAGCTTTCCCGTTTAGCTGAAGAAATATTGTTATTCATTTGCACAACAAGTAGCGCTTGGTTACACGAGGTGTGTGTGTGTGTCCCTGAGAGAGTGAGAGTGAGAGAGAAACAGATAGATTGCCTGGCTGGGAATCAGCAATGTACATGATGGCTGACCGGATTTCTAAAACAGCAAATAAAAAAATCAGGGTATCTGACTTTAAGCTGTGTTTAAAAAAAAAAAAAAAAAAGAATCATTTTTTTCACTCGAGCTTTATCAACGATGACACCCCCACCTTTCTCTTGCCCTTTTTTCTCTTCAGCCATTGAGTATTTGATTGACAGGTGCCCAGATGTGACCTATAAGTGAGCAATCTTTATTATCTTTTTTGTCCACTTCCTTTCACTTTCCGGGTACAGTAGAGGACCTCTGTCTAATCATGTGTTTTAGTGTGTGTTTGTGCCAGCCGTCTCTCTTTCACTTCATCTCTGACCTGATTACTTGCTTATTCACGTACTTATCTAATGCTCTTTTAGAACTGATACACATTACCAGCGACGGGCGCTCTGTATAGAAGCAGAGATGGCAGGCCATCAGTTTTAGCTTTAGGACTGTATTAATCCATCTGCGCAGCCCGTAGAGTAGAGTGCTGCACCTGAGTTTCTGTCATAGGAGAGCATCACAGTAAAAGATTCAATCATAGTAATGGTCAGAGTCTCACAGTGCATTTGTATCGATCTTTGTGACATTGTATTGGCTGCTTTAGTGAAAAGGAAATCGCGCGCTATTTTCTAGTCGTCACAGTCTATTTGTCATTTAAAATTTGGACATCCTGTTCTGTGGCCTGAATATGAATTTTAATTGCAGCCTTGTTTGTATGCTTGCTTGCATGCCAGTATCCATTTGTCTACTTAGGTATAATGCATATGCGCTCTGATACATAGTCTGAACAGTTTGGGCACTTATTTAAAAGTCCTTCCTGTTGCTATTCGAAGTTAATTCAGCAAAGGAAATTCTGCACTTGGTGTCTTGATTTTTAGACTCGAAACGGTAATGGAAGTTTGTGATGCGCTAAACTTAGGTTAGCGCTAAATCAAATTTATGTTGAGTTGAAGTTTCCAGAAAAAGAAAAAAAAATAATAATCGATGCGTCCTACACCATGTACTTAAGGAATAACCATAAAACAAGATGCACATGGTTTTTATTGGGCTTTGCATTTTTGTAACACTCTACAGAGTCCTGAAAGAAACCGCGACATTCAGCACAAACAAGCTCCTTTGTTGTGAATCATTATTAGGGTTATAAATTCATTTTATCTCTATTGCTGATAACCCATTCATGATCTGGCCATTAAGAATTTGATAGGCTAATTGAATAGAGATTGGCCTCACACTTTTGTAATAGACCATTATACATCAGGGGGGGAAGGTGACAGGGACACAAAAGGTTAGAACGAAACCCTCGCCCTTTCAGCGTTCGACTTTACAATAAGTTTTGTAGCTTTAACTGTGAGGGAGTGTTTCTCTTCGGCATCGATTGTCCGCTTGCTATTTCCTTTCTGTTCTCTTTCATAAGAGGAGAGAGTAATGGCTCTATCGAGGGCCATGATACAGAGCCCTGACTCTTATCTTGATTCTTCATGTGCTGCTCTCGGCCACACGGACCATTAACCTCCATTGTTTTTTATCTAATTCTAGTGATTAGTGACGAGGCCTGCAGTTCTTGTGTGTGTGTGCGCGCATAGAGATTGTCAATTGTTGTTTTTTTTTCTGCGAGTTTGTGTGTAAAATGGAGTTTTGCTTATCATTTGAGCGCGTGTGTATTTCAGGGAAAATGTTGATTTTATTAAACATTGTAAGAGAGCATTATAACTCCTATTGTTAACTGTAGTTTTATAGTCATGCATTTCTATTCATTTTTTAATAATTCCAGCTTATAATGTATTTCATTCTATTCTATGCACAGTGTAATTTTTTGGGTTCCTTTGAATATCACAGAATAGATCCAAATGATCATTTAATATAGTCCTGTATACTCATAGTTTATAAATAGATTTAGCATAATAAAGTCATCTTGCAATGTTAAAAGAAACCAAATCTAACACACCTACCTTTGGGTCCTAAATGTATTCTAGCTTATAAAATGTAGTTATTGTCTTTAACCAGGGCAAGCTACAAGTTGTAAACATTGCTATACTGTTTTTTAATACAGTCCTGCATGTTTATTTTATTCATGTATTTTTTTTTAATTTACACTATTATAAATTAAGTTTTATAGGGCTGGGTAAAAAATTTGATATCAGCGAACTATCACGATATATTTTCATGATAGTGTATCGATATTCTAACCTCTAGTATTGATACATATTTAAAAACTGCATTTTAAACTGATTTAACCTGCACTTTATTATTTAATTAAAACCCTCCATGTGTGTCAAGCGACTTCCTGCTCCGATCCTGTAGTTTGTCGCTGACACATGCGGCCATTGTCTCAGAAGCAAGCATAGCGGAAAAAAAAATAGGGAGGTAAGACAATTAGCTACAAATACAACACACATACAAAGCCGAAGGGTCTTGCAATATAATTTAAGTATTGCAATATGTATTTATTGCAATATATTGAGATATATTGTATCGTGTATATGTGTATCATATCATGTGGCGCTTGCTAATACATAGCCCTAGTGTTCTCTTTTTGAGATATACCCGTAACTAAACTGTGTTTACATACATTGACCCTAAATATCTGATCGTAATAGGACTATAAGCATAATCAGATTTAGGAAAATAACGCGATGTAGACGTGACAATCGGAAAAAACATTTCTGCTTTTCTAATCCGATCAAGAGGACATGTAAACACTTCACTGTATTGAAATGGACACTAGAACAGTCTGCGCATGTGCAGTGCCATACAAACCGTGTAATGACGTATGGCGTACAGCTGTTCAAATGATCAAATCCGATTGTAAGCATATTAACCTGATTACTTTATTCAGTATTCATGCATACGCTGCATTTGGATTTAATCATCTGATTTAATTTCGATTAAAACTAAAAAAAATTTCATGTAAACCAATATTACATTTACTGAGAAGAAAAATACTGGACCGTGATGGCTGTAAAACATCAGATATTTAAAAAAAATCTTGGCACTTTTAAACATTTTCTTAATTGATAAACTCAACATTTCTGGCATCTGCTTGTAATTGATTCTAAATCACAGCATAATTAATTATTCTTAATGATGGTAAAGATTGTTAAAACTAGTCAATGATGCAGATGAAGCTTTCCACAGTGATTTATGGCTTAGAATCAAAGGTCAGATAAAAAATGTGCACATATAATGTTTTCTGTCCTTATCTTGAATTCCTTTTATGCCTTTTTGATGCATCCGCCTGTTTTGCTAACAACTTTACATTGACTAAAACTACTTACATTTCTAGCCCAGTATACATTTTTTATTATATATATATATAATATATATCTATATATATAATTATAAGATATATATATATGATATATATATATATAAATATATATATATATATATATATATATATAGTATATATAGTTTAGTATTTAAGTTTGCAACACAATGCGTGAATGCATGAAATAAGCTGTTGTATTACAGTGGGCGCGATTCATTTTTTTACATTTTATGATGTTTGTGAATGAACGATTTACCGGTGAAACGGCACAAAGCGACACATTGTTGGTTGTTTTACCTGTCAGTCATACAATTGCCTGGGCGGGCCTTAGACATTCAAAGGTTTCCTGACCTTTTGCCTTCAGACTAGGTCTGAACTGACAAGAAGAGTATACTGACTCAAATAATCACTTTTTACATCCATGTTCAGCAAAAAAAAAAAGCACCCCAACACATGCTCTAGACCTTTAGGTTAGGTTTTTTTAAAAATTATTTATGTTGTCTAATTTGAGTGGGTCTGTGCACATGATAGCCACAAATTCTTCTTCCTGTCTGATAGGATGTGGAACCTGATGTGCTCTTTTACTGTTGTAATTCAATCACCACAATTTTTTATATGTGCTGAGATGCTTTTTAGCTCACTACAGTTATGTACAATAATCAAAGCTCTTGATTTGTATGTGTAATATTGTGCCCTGTTTTGCTGCCACATAATTAACTGAAGTGGGGAAAATTTGCAGACCAATCAACACTAAGGTTCGGCGAAAATGATTAATAAATCTACATTACAATATTTAGATAAATTTGTATTGCTAATGTTTTTTTCCATACCACATGAATGCAAAATAAACAAGCATTTAAATTCTACTTCTCAGTAACAGAACATGCTACTATCTGATATGCTATTTTGTGTGTAAAGTAAGCAATTCTTGACGTTTGTCTTATTCACCCTAATGAGACTCCAAGAACAGTTGAGTGTGTGTATTATGTCAGGTATAGTGCTGGGCACGTTCAGTAAAACGGGCTGGTAATGTATTTGTATGAACGTGTTTTGTGCCTTTCGGCTGTGGTACATCCATATCACATCTTCACACACAACCTCACACATGTTTGCACACACACACACACACACACACACACACACGTCATATGCTACACTAATATTTATGTACTTTATCTGTAGTGGTGTTTTAGTGTGCTCTTGAGTTGCTAAGTGTTGTTGACAGAGGGAGTGGAGGTGTGTACTGCTATCACTCTACCTGTCAGAGCGAACACACACACACACACACACACACACACACACACACACACCTCCAGCCCTGTCAGAGAGGACGCTCCAAGTCAGTAGTGCTTCATGGAGAGGCTGGTAATGGCGTCTATTTCGGCAGAAGTGCCGCTCTCTTCAATTGAATGGCACTTACAAATTTGTCAGCACTATCACAGGACATGGTCATCAGGATTTACAGGATTTTGCCTGGTCTAGTGGTTAAAACTAGGAATAACTTTAACCAGACGCTTTATTTTAAAAAATCTATGTTTCCAGTGTAGCTTTGTTTCTTTTTTTTTAACATCAACTCGACAGCTACTTCAGGTCTCTGTGGCACTAACTGGCTTTAAGTTTGTCTTTATTCAGCTGTGTTTCAGAAAACGTGGCTAGGGTTTTTTTTACTCCTTTTTGTATAGAGGTTTTCATTTACCTCAATTATAGAACATAATCTAACCCTCAACCAAATAAAATTGAATTTTCCGGAGGCTTTAATTTGACTCAAGGTTTTTTGTCCTTACACTGGATCATATATTCTCTCTATTGTTTGTCCAGATGTAGTTATTTTCACCGGCTCTCAGTTTCTTTAGGTCAATCAAATTCAATTTGGTCGTTAAAGAAAATAACCTTTTCTTTTCTTTCCTCTCTTTCTCTTTCTTCTTGGTTGTGTGTCCTTGTATGTGTGTGTGTGTGTGTGTGTGTGTGTGTGGAGGGGGTGTAGACATGTGAATAGAGGAACACATCTGTTTGTATGTTTTTTGTATGTATGATACAGACAATTTTTGTGAACTCCTCTTACTTAGAGCAAAATAGGCCAATTAAGAGCTAGCAGGAGAGAAGCGGTGATACAGGAAACCCGTTGAATATTCCATTGATTAGCGATGTTAGCTTAATCAAAGAGTCTCATAAGCTCATAGGCTTCAGTCAGTAGGGGTTCACTCTCTGCTCCTCTCCAAGAGGGAAAGGTTGGGTGGCAATGTGAAGGTGAAACAGGCCAATGATTGCATTTCCGTTGCCTCAAAGAAATAAGGATGTCAGCCAGAAAAAATGAGCAGCAATAAGTGCCAGCAACTTTTCCTGCTCCATAAAAAAATTCCCAATTTACAGGAAACGGGAGGCTTCACTTGACTGGAAGGTCTGAATGTGAGCTAATGTTGGCATGTGTTCGTTATTTATAAAGCTTAATAGATGGTGTGCAGCATCAGTTCATATTCATGTTCATTCACCGAAACCCCCCATAGCTTTTTATTTATCCCAGCCTAAATTTTTGCAAATTGAAAAGTGATAGAGAAGCGGGCTTGTCTAATAAGCATTACTTATCATATTAATTAAAAACGGATGACACGATATGGAAGACAGCTGTGCGTTTTGATTTGTTGTGTTGCTAATGTGACACTCATTATACAGGTCATAGTAAGACAAAACCGCCAGGGTAGCCATGGCAGCATGCAGACACACAGACTGGGGCCTGCTTACACAAATACGGGGGTCTGGCCTAAAACGCCCCATAATTACTTTAACACATGTGGACAGTAACCATGGAGAGATGAACAGCATCTACGACCTCAGACATGGCACATGAATTTAAAGCTGTAATTGTTTTTAAAACAGAATTGGTTTTAGCTGGGCTTTTTTTCAAATGATGTCTATTTCTCATTAATAGCTTGTATTCATAGGCATTTGAATGAATACTGAATCTAAAGATGCGTCTTTTTGCCCCCCCTCCATTTCTTTTATCTATCTCTCTATGCCACTAACGTTCAGAGAAGGTTTGCGGTATATGTAAAATAAAACAGTGCTTTGACCTCCAAGATAACTGTATTGCCTGTACCATATTCTGTTCTTGCTTATTAAAATTATTACTGCAGAATAGTTTCTGGGTGGATGATGGTTCTTTCTGTTGGTAGTCATGCGGGATTATCACTCCAACACTGAGTGCAAACTGGATGACAAATGTGTGATCAGTAATTTCCCTCTGTATGGTTTAAGCGTTTGACCGTCTCAGCAGGATGGCCCCAGGAAATGTATTACTTTGTGGGAAAAAAGACCTGCTTTCTTATATGTTGTAATTTCTGTATAAATGTCTATAAATTATTTTTTGTTATTAACATTTTTTGTGGCATTGAGAGGGTTAATATGCCATTTAGGAAGGGTGATGTTGAATCGCTCCTACAGAGACATAAACTGTTTTGGATTTTTACTCTATAGACTTAATTAATTTACTTTATCAAGACTAAATTATGATAAACATTTTTGAATGTTTTGATGTATTATTATTATTATGATTTATTTATTTCTGTGATTCGTTCTGCTATAATTTCTTGTATACAATAAGGTAAACGTTGGATCTGTTGGCCGTTGTTAGTAATGAATAGTTTTTTGCAGGGATTGGTCATTTTGGTCAACCTGATTGGGCTCGCAATAGTATTTCTGCATATACCTGATGACAGTCCTTAAACGAAACGTTGTAATTAAAACGTTCTAGTTATTTTTGCAAGTATTGGTATTGTGCATCATTTTTCTTTTCTTTTACTTAAATCCTTTCCCTGAATCCATTACAGCCTGACAAATACATAGCATGGCAAACACAGATGTTAATCTGGAGTTTGGATACTGATAAAATACTACACCGGTCTGTAAGTGATAAGACATGAGGGAGGATGTAATGCATGTGTAAATACACATCTACATATTACAAATTACTCGAATGTGTATTTGAACCGGACAGATGATGGTGTAGCCCATCATCTTTTATGATGTGTGAGAGAGACAGAAAGAGAGAGAGAGAGAGAAACAGGTTGTGATAGGAACTTATGGAAATTTAGGCGACAGCACAGAGGAGTGAGGTGAAATGCAAGGTCAGGATTGGACGTCCTAAATGCTCACCCCGACACCAGAGGCCACGGAGAGGAGGGCATGACTGTGGTTGGGTCAGTGCAGAGGTGATCCAATTCCCCTTTTGGTGCAGCACTGCGAGATTGGGCTAGATTGTGTGCAGGTCCTTTTGAACCCACTCCATGCAAAGGTCAGCAAAATAAGATGAAGAATCATAACATGGTGAACAAGGCTTGTGTACACTACTATCAGTGTGTCTGTATTCAGAATTGTGTGTGTGTGTGTGCACGCACATGCGCCTTCATGCTCGTAAGGGTTTTGACGCCACATTTTAGTTTGTGGCAGTAAATCTAAATGACATTGACAGGGCCAGACTGTAATTAGTGGTCTGATCGGCGCCCCTTTGGAAGCAATGCATTGTGGGACATTTCCTCTGACACTGAGCATTTACCAACAGCTGCCTGTCAATGTGATCTCTGTCTCCCTGAGAGAGGATGCTTTAATTAGTTGGAATCCCAAGAGGAGCCTCTCATTTACAGTCATGGCCATCTTCATTTAAATCAGTCCTATCTCTCAATCCCACAACTCTCTCTTTTATATCAATCTTTTCCCACCATCACCTTCATATTGAATACTGTTTTTTTTTCCCAACACACCTGTCTCTTCTTATCAGAAGTTAATTGTCTCTGCCTTCTTGTCCTCTGTACCTCCTCCCACTCTCTTTAGTGATCCCTGCCACTCTGTCCTTTAGCCTTCTGCCACATACACATACATTCCTTATTCCCTTCTTACACTAGTGATTGTGTTTTACAGCTTCCTCTTCTTAATGGTTTGTCACTCAGCTTGTAGTTGTACTGATTATTTCGTGTATGTTACAGTAGTGTGTGTTTGTAGGAGACACATGATATTGTCCTCAATCTTTCTGTTTGCCTGTCTGTCTGTCTGCCCTCTGCCCCCCTCTTTATGATTCATTTCTGTCTGCCTGTCTCTCTCTCTCTTTCTTTCTTTTCTTCTTTCTTTCTTTCTTTTCTTCTTTTCTTTTTTTTCTTTCTTTTCTTGTCTTTCTTTTTTCTTTCTTTGTCTTGTTCTCTCTTTCTTTCTGTTCTTTCTTTTTCTTTCCTTTCCTTCCTGTCTGCCTGTCTCTCTTCTTCTATTTTTCTATCTTTTACATTCTGTCTCTCTCCTTTTTTCTTTTTTCTGCCTGTCCCTGTCTGTCTGTCTATTTGTCTCTCTGTCTGTCTGTCTCTTTCTGTTTGCCTCTTTCTCTATCTCTTTCTTTTTTTCTGTCTGTTTGTAGGAGACACATGATATTGTCCTCTTACACTGACAGTTGTCTGTACTCTCAATGCTCCCCCTATCTTTCGGTCTGCCAGTCTGTTTGTCTGCCCACCTCTCTATTCCTTTCTGTCTGCTCTGTCTCTCTGTCTGTCTCCGTCTCTCTCTCTTTCCTCTCTCTCTCTCCTCTCTCTCTCTTTTTTTTTTTCTTTCTTTCTTTCTTTTCTCTTTTTTTCTATTTCTCTATTGTTTCCATTTTGTCTGCCTATCTCTCTATCATTTCTAATTGTCTCTCTCTCGTTCTTTTTTTCTGCCTGTCCCTGTCTGCCTGTTTGTCTCTCTTTCTGTCTCTCTCTTTTTGTCTGGCTCTCTTTCTCTATCTTTTTCTTTCTGTCTGTCTGTTTATTTCTGTCTGTCTGTCTGTCTGTCTGTCTCTCTCTCTCTCTCTCTCTCTCTCCTTGTTTCAAACACAGCTTACTTTTTTGTGAGGTTTGTTCACTCTTTTTTTTTTCACTCTTCCCTGTTCAGTTTTTTGTAGAGGTACAGGTCTCCCTGGGGTCAGCAGGCTTTTTCTTGTCCTTTAGAATACATTATTTAGTTGCAGATATTTAGTAGAAAAGAGTCTTGTCTGTTTGGACTTCTGCCTGTTTGCAGAAGTCTTGTGGAAATGTGCCGTTGCCTTTGTCTCATTTACTACCTGGATTACCAACCCTAGATGTTTTCCTGAGAGTTTTTTTTGGTATGGGTGGGGTGGGAAGGGGGGCTTTTTGGGTTCTGACAGTTTTGTCCCATTGTTCCTGTTCCTTTGTAAGTTCTGTGAATGGAACAACACATTGCTACTTGTTGCCTGTCAGTCATGTTGGTTTGAAAAGACTGAGGGAACTCGACATCTGTTGAACGTTGTAGTGCTGTCAGAGCTGTCTGTCTATCTATGTCAACCCTAGAAGTTGTCATTTCGCATGTCAATATGACACGAGAATAATCAGGAAAGTAAACAGGCTGTGGGGCTGCGTTTCCCCTCCTCTACTCCACACTGCTAGATGATGTGATGTGCAGCATTTAGTTGAGAGATGCTTTCTCTACTTTATTAGAAGATTGAGGAGAAGTTCGGCAATATGTCAAATTTACCTTTAAGGACTAATGTTCTAAAGGTCTCATGTGATAGGAAAGTTTAGTCACAGTAGATACACTATAAATTTAGTGTACTCCCATTATCAAGGTGAATAATTTATAAGCTCTAATGTCTGTAAACTTATTATGGGGAAGTGGTGAGTTAGTGGTTATGGTGTTAGGCTCATACCAAAAAAAACGGGGTTCAATTCCCAGCACCACCAAGCCACCACTGTTGGGCACCTGAGCAAGGCCCCCAACCCTCAATTGTTTAAAAGAGATAAATGTAAGTTTCTCTGGATAAGGCCAAATGCTTGTAAATGTAAACTCTTTTGTACTTGTGATTTCAGCCTGATCTACATACAGGTGGGTATAGTCTGAATCCTAATAAATAGTACAGTGAATAGTATAGTGGACACACAGAGAAAGAAAACCACTACACTAAAAATGTATATTAAAAGGAAGCAAAGGAAGAATGTTAAAGAAAGCAGGATGTTTTCTTTAACTGATAGAGGCTAGCATTATTTAAAATACTTAAAGATTGGGTAAATGAATCAAATAAAAAATAAAACAAAAATTAAGTTATATTAAACAAATATGCCTGTTTTAAGCTGTCACAGTACATGCTAAGCTATAAGTATATGTTTGTTTGTGGATATTTAACAAATATTTAATTTGCTGCTATTATAAATATGTAAATAGTTGTTTACACCTCCTGCCGCATGCATTCATTTTTTATGCTTTTTTCCGTTTTAAATAAAACGCTGTGTTGGAATTATCTTTTGAATAATTTATGTTGTTGATTTGCATGTATAAGTTCAGGCTTTCCTGTCTTTCTTTCTCTTCTTACCTGTCCTGCAATATTGCAAAAGGTAGTTTAGCTTGTAAGATTCGAGAAAGAGCTCTAAGCAAAAAATATTTCAACAGTGTCCAGTTTGGTGTCTCTTAGTAGAATGTAATCTGAAAACTACGGCATCACTGACAGGTCGAAGCAATCGCTGACTCCTGTTCGCCTCTAATAGGCTAAATACAATGGCGGACACCGTGTCTGACACATAAAAGATATAGCTCTCAGTTTACTCCGCAGAGTTTGAGAGCTGGCCCCCTAGGCTCAGGAGTCAGAGATAGAAGGTGACAGAAAGGGTTTATAATCCTTCTGTGCTACTGTAGACTCTTCATCCTCAGATGCAGCTTACGGCTTGTCCAGTAGGCTCCCTGAGGGATTATTGTCATACTCTGGTTTTGTCATAGCCCTTGATCCCTGTTTTGTTCTCAAGTGTCCCCCTGAGCCCCGTGTCAGATGTCTGAGTGTGATGGAAAACAGATCACATCTTTATTGATATTAGGACTTTGAATTTGGTTGTTGTATCGAGAGACTGCTGCTGACCTGCGTGGTCACGGTGACTAAAGTACTCCAAGTACTGAGACGGTTGTTCATAGAATATTAAATCAACTAGAGAAATAACCCACAGAGAGCATTTGACTGTTTTACTAGCTTTGAAAGGATTTTTGGCAGGGCCCCAAGAAAAAATATTTAATTTTATTTTATCTTTTTGTATTTTATTTGTAGATAAATTAGGACATTTTATGTGTAGATAAAACAATAATTAGCAGCTTTTATAATTCTGTCAATGAAAGGTGTGTGTATGTGTGTGTGTAACAGTTGCTTTACTGTGAGGTAGGGTTTTGTTGGATATTTACCAGTGTTGCCATATGAAAGTGGCAGTCTGAAGGCTTTAGCATGACATCAGGCCCCTCTGTCATCTCCAGCTGTATATTACTTCACCTGTCTCCCTCCACAGGCTGGTTGTCACTAGGCCAGACTAATTTTCTAATCAATCACTAAAGTTCCAACTGCATTTGTATATACAATGTATATATATTTAACCGATCCACTCATTTAACAAACTCTATAAATCTATATATATAATCATTCTAAAATTCTTGCATTTTAAAAATATTATTTTTTGGTTAGATACCCGTATTGAGAGCAAATATCTCTCAAATAGTTTTTGTATTAGGGGTCCTACTGCTTGATGATTCTGGGATTTGAACTCTCGACCATTTGATTGGTGACCCAAAATTTTAACTCCAACTTTTTTGAACATGTTAGTGGTTCTACTACTCCAGATAGTATTCTGATATTCTATAATATTACTTTTTTTTTAGAATTGTTTTTTTTTGTGTTAAGTCCTTGTGAAGATAGTGTAAAAGGTATCATTTAGGCTTCTCAAACTAAAATGATATAAGAAATAATGTTTAGAATAAAATAGCATACAAACAAATCATCAGTTAAAAATGCTTTACTAATAGTTCTTTCTCTCAGTCAATTGCTTGATTACAGCAGTTAATGTCAGCGAACTAGCAGAACTACCGTTCACAGATTTCTTAAGTCTTCTAAAGAGACCTTTAACTGACAGATAGGCAGACTGTCATATTCCTGCTCTGTCTGATATTACCTACATACCACCATCTTTATGAAAAATCTACAAAAAGCTGTTGCTGGAACTCCACTGAGCAGTGATGCTGCTGGTGTATCTGCAGTAATCTGTTACATTTCTGGGTTGGTTAACGCTGCCGTCCCATGGGCTTTGAGTCAATGAGATGGCTCTATTTCTCCGCTCTGCCAAGTTATTTTTAATCAACCTTCTGTTTACATATGGAAAGCCCAGGGGGATGAAAGGGTTGTGTTCGAGGTGGTTGGTCCTGGGAAGGACAGGTTGACCCGGTGCCTGCGAAGACGAGAGAGCTAAAGAAGAACCTCTGTAATGGAGATTAGTATTGACAGTGTTGCAAAGAAAGCATAATGTGTATCACGAGCTAGTTTTCATGATCATCACAGCAGAAGTATATGTATTTGTATATGTACTGTTTATGTTTTAAGTATATTAATACCACTACTACTACTACTACTACTACTAATAATAATAATAATAATTATTATTATTAATAATATTATTAATATTATTATTAATATACTTAAAACATAAAACATTTGCTATTCATTTAAATAAAAGAAAAAGGAATAAAGCTAAAACTGAACACAGTCTAAAACTGTGTATAAAGTAGAAAATCTTTTTTGCTTTTCTATTTTGCATCTACTTGTACTTTTACCTTTATTACTAAATTAATTACATTAAATATTTTAAAATATATATAACAAAGTACAATAAATATTACAAATGTTTTAAAAAAACTTTTACTCAAGTAATAAATTTAAATTTTACCAAAGTTTATTTTCCAGTAAAATAACTATACTTTTTGCTGAAGTGTTGCTTTCAGGTACTTTATACACTTCTGTGTTTATTTAACAAAAAATCTGACTCAAGAGTTTGTTGTCAGGAAATATCTGTTGTACCATACGAGAAGATGAATGTTAAAAAAACTCTTGAATCTTAATTTTTTATTTATTTATTTTTTTTATTGTGGGTGATAGTAAGGAGAGAGGTAATAGGCTATTGCAGTCAATTATAATAATACGCTTAAATTGACCAAACTGAAGTAAGAACTGTCATATTAAAGGGTATATAAAACAAATATAAAAACCTAGGGTTAAAAACTGACTTTCAAATAAACTCTTAGAAAAGACTGTTATGACATAATTTACCATGATTTTAATCATATATTGTTATAATAACCAACCCTAATAAAGAATTGACATATTTTACAAAGAGAAGTGTATAAAAATATCTTTATTTTAAATAAACTGAAAATGAAAAATACTGTGATGATCTTATAAAGTAAGAGTAAGAGTAAACTCTGTTATTAACCTTATGCAGTAGGAATCTTTTTTTATTTGAGGCAAATCAAAATATTTCAAATTCACACTAAATATAAATATATGGAAAAAACAGAGCCTTTTCTGATGATTTTGCAGCGGAATCGATTTGTAAGTGCATTATAAGCTGATTAGATTTCCATTTTCTTCTATATGCCACCCGTCTGTCAGCTCATCAGCACAGAGCCGCAGCACGCTAAATATAAAAGATAGCGCCAAAATGTCAATACGAATAGACTGAATGGCAAATGCAAATGTCATTATTAAATTTAATTCTTATGTCAAGCAATAAATAGGACATTCCAGTGCATTTTTAAAAATTCTATGTATAACATACGGCACTAATTTAAATATTACATTAAAAGCGTGTGGAGCTTGCAGTAAGTTTTGGTACTGCAGCAGCTTCAGTGGAAGGATGAACAGAGGAGTGGCTGAAGCTTGAGCTGTAGTGTTTGAGCAGACCTTCATCTCTTTGTGTATAAGGACTCTTATTCATACAGTACTTGTTTGGCCCCATTATGTATACAGACGGAAAAAGTATGCATTTTGTTGAAGAACTCGGTATGCGCTACTGAGGACAGCAGCAATTTTCCCCATTTTCAAGATACACAAGGTATTTGTACACACTTAAGTGCATGCATACCTTCGTTCAAGTTCATACACTATGATTCTGTAACATTCTAGGAAAATTACATGCATTCCAAGAGCCTATAGCACACACCTAGGCGGCTGGGACACACACACATACCAGACAGCAGTGGGGAGATAACTTCTAACTTTGTTTTGACACTTTTGATTAAGGACCATTGAAGGGACACCTGTACTGTGACAGTGAACAATAGCTGGGCCCCAGGAGAGATTGATTTTCTGCATGAGAAAGGGAGTCTTTGTCTAAAGCCACGAGCTCCTTTCTTATGCTAACGAGTCATGGAAGATTTCCAAGTCAATTTCACCTGAGCGTTGGTCAGCGCTCTACTCTTTTGTGTGCTGTCCCTCGAGCCCCTCTAGCACACATGCACAGACACACACACTCTCGCTCCCCCATCCTTTACACTGCAATTTAGCTATGATGGGTGGGTAGTCCAGGGGGAGGAAGACAGAAGATTGACAGGTGGCTAGGAGCTTCCTCTGTGATATTTCTCAGGCTCTCTAGCACACAGCGCTAGACTGGGGTACATACATTTCTGTCAACAAAAAACCCAATAAGGCCTTTCTTCAAAAAGAGACACAGAAAGGAAAGTGATGATCTGAAATGTTCTGCTTTATACAAATTCATGCTAAGATCTGTGCATCTATGTTTGTGTTGCTTTTAATTAAAAAAAAACCCAAACAGTTTGTATAAAGTTTGATTTGTGCTAAGATTCTGCCTATTGTCTTGTATCTTCTGTAGTGGACGATTTGTTCTCATTAATGTTTTAGAAAATTTTTTGGGCTACTCTATCAATTTCTGCTGTATACAGGACATCCTGGGCAAGCATGTTCTGTGAAAAAACATTTTTCAAACTACAATGGTCTCATGATCCACTATGAGTGGACATAAAATTAACTATCATATTTACAAACTCTGTGAAACTTTTTTTCACAGATGTTTATAATATAATTGTCTTTTTCCTTTGTCCTTTTCTAAGTACATTAAGTACTTTTGTTTTATAATAAATATACAACATTTCCCAGACCCTAAGTATAGAGCCTGCAATTTATCTACAAGACATTAAAAACTTTAAGATTTGGTGCCAAAAAAAATCCACCAAAACATTCGCAAGACAAACTCTATAGTAGACTTTAACAAAAAAAGGAGAAGATGACTTACCAACCATTTCATGATCAACATGATCTGTTACCTGCATCATGAAGGCATCTTGATGTAAGGTATCACAGCCTGATTCAGAAACAGCACCCAGCAGGACAGATGAGCTCTCCAAAGGGTGGTGTGATCAGCTGATAGTTCCATTCACACTGAGCTTCCTGACCTGCAGTCTATTCACAGCAATCACAGCCAGCAGCTTAACCAAGGCCAGAAGGATTTTAAAAGACCGCAGCCTTTCCAATAATGGACTCTTCTCTTTGTTGTGGTCAGAAAAGTGTTTCACCTTCCTGAAAGCAAACACAGAGAAAATGCGGAGAAACTTCTTCCTGTAGGCTATCCGGGCTATTAACCAACACCTAAAGCTTGAACTTTCTTCTGGACCTGTTTCTTGCTCCATACTATATTACATATATAACATGTTGCGGTTTGTATTATATTACATTAAAATTCTGCCCTTTAATCACCTTACTTACATTCTCCTCTTTATCATTTATTTGTACTGACTGTGCCTTTATTCCTTTATATCAGTTATTATATTGTCATCCATATTTTCCCTAGCTATATATTTTATTACAGTATATTTAATTATAGTTTTTTACTAATAGTTAAACAGTTGATTCTGTTTTTCTATCTTAAATCTTCCCTTATTCTTTTGTAAGCATGCACATTCATATACAGACTTTTTGCCTGTTGTACTACAGCTGTTTTATGAAACTGGAATCTACAATTTGACATTTTGGTTTAAAGCATAAAAAATAGAACAACCACAAATTTGGACAAACATGCTGCAAACAAAAACATGGCACTTTTTTTTATCTAACAAGATCGCATCCTAAATGTACATAAATACTTGCAGAGCAGAACAGTACAGTTTATGATCAGACCTCTATTACCAAATTTCTCAAAAGTTTAAAAAAAGATTCTGGAAAATTTTCAGAAATAGTTTTTGTTATAATCTTGAATATACTTAAAATGACTGTGAGGAAAGTTGTGCAAGTGGACACAATAATATTTGATTAGGATGGATTCCGAATGCTTAGAGTATATGCCTAAAATGCAGAGAAAGTACTAACACAATGCATGCCCTAAATCCAAAAAAAAAATTAATATATGAGATAAACCGGATGAATAAGCTTCTATTAAGTCTACTTCATAACAGAATCATTTCTAAAGAAATGTAACAGACATTCATGAAGTGACGCTCAATAGACCCAGTAGCACTTAATTAATTTTCTCTCCAATAAAGTGGATGGAACAGCAGACAATAGCAAATGGGCAAAACTACTGAAATAAATGAGCAAGTCATAATTTGCTGAGTTGCATTAAAGAACTCCAAAATTACTGACTTAGATAAGCCAAATGTCTGTAATCACACTTTCTCGTAAAAAAATATGTTGTAGAATGCCAAATTTATTTTTCAGGATTTTTATTATTTTAGTTGACAGTAGATTTTGTCTTTGTGTCAGTTTACTGTGTGGCAATGGAAACTTACCGGATTGTTTTTTATTTTTTAAATACATTGTGTGTGTGTGTGTGTGTGTGTTGTTTAATATGGTTAAATACAGAATGGGCTACTTGGAATCTCATATGACTGTGATGCTTGTGGTTATGAGATTAATGATTGGCAAAGCCATAGTGTATCATGGCAATATTTATTTTGTTGCTTTTGCTAATTTCCAATTATTATTTTTTATTTTTGTTATATGGCTTTATTAGTGAATGTGGTGCCACTGTACAAAAAACATAATCCTGAACGAGGAACTATTAGATTAGCATTCACGGTTGTAAAAACTTTTAGTAAAATTAAAAAAATAATTAATGTCTTCAAGCTTTTCCTTTATTTGCCTTTAGTCCATATAATTATTTGTCTCTTTTATCCTTGGGTTTATTTGTTTTAACTAAAGCTGTGACATGCTCACCTCTAGTATGGATAGGACCCTGCAGCCTCCTTTTATTGCAAAAACCACATGTAAATTGTTTAGAAAAATAAAAAAGCATGCAAACAAATATCGTTCCTTTTGGGCTTGCTGGTTTTTTTTTGCCCAAAAACCCTCCAAATCCCCTAAGATTGTTTTTATTCTAATGCTGATTCTATGCTTGCCAATCTCAAAAACAGGATTTCCTTGGTCAGCTTCCTGCACCTGTCTTTCTCTCCCTCTGTTTTTCCAAACTGCTGGAGGCAAGATTAGAGAATATCCCAATTCTGAATACACATTAAAAGCAAGATTCACTCCCAAATCCTTTAGATGAAAAATGTCACTCCTAAACATAATCTTTTTATTTTAACTTAGTTACATAATTGTTATATATATATATATATATTTTTTTTTTTTTCTAATTTTTTAATTTTTTTCTAATTTTTGAGACCAGGTTATATCACAATTAGTCATGATTGTATTTTATCTGGGAAAGAATGTGTAGATCATTGTTGCACTCTGATCTGGTGGCTTGTCAGTTTCTCTCAGCTTGTCTATTTTTTGATAGTTGCCTGACTTTATTTAATTAACTTGCTATTGTGTTATTTTCTTGAAACAACTAAGCTTTAATGTGTGGTCTGTGGTGTGTGGTAAGTGATAAGTTTAAGAAACAAAGTTTTATGTTCAATCTATGTAGTTTTAATATTAACCACACTAACCCGGCTCACACAGTCTGATTTTTAATAGTCCTTAGCAATATTTGCTTGTCAGACTGTACAAACATGCACGGGTGGCCTCCAAAGTCAGTGAGCTCTTAGAATCGTCCTAACTTTCCCCCTTTAGAAGTGCTTCTGTGAACATGATCTCTGTCACACTGTAGGATCTCAGAACACCACTAAGGGGGGACAGCATTATTTTGTTGTCAAAACTATATTTACATTTTGCCAGACACTCTTATCCAGAGAACATACAATATTCCTTGTTATACAACTGAGCAATTAGGGGTTAAGGGCGTTGCTCAGGGGCCTGGCAGTGGTGGCTTGGTGGAGCTGGGAATCGAACCCAGGTCCTCAACTTAATAGTCCAACAACTTAACCACTGCGCTACCACTTCACCACTATATTTTGTGCTGCCATTTAGTGAGATAATTTATATTAATGAGTTATTAATGATGTTCAATCTCCAGATGAGTCTTCTTGTATGCCCGTTTTTACCACGTCTGAGATTATCACATCATTATTAACTTGGATTATCTAACTAAATAGTAGCTAAAACCAAACAAAAACAATAGGTAACAATGATTTTTCTCATGACATGCCTCGATAAGTTTCTTTTGTTGCTGAAACAACTGAACTGAACAATTCTTCATTCTGTCAACCTGAAGGAAAGTGTCTAAAATCCTCTGACACGGCGAAAATTTCATCAGAGGACAAAATAATTGAAGCGGTCATTAATCGGCTGTTGGTAAACAAACTAGTGATTAAAGACAACAGTTTTTAGCGTAAGGTTATAGGAATCTTTTAGGGTTTTCATTTTTTTCTTAGCTAACCAAATCGTAGCCAGAGCCCAGCTTTAGCAGGCTTGGTGATGACCAACAGCATAACTACAGTCTTAACTGCAGTGGACTAATGTGGCTGCAGGTTTTTATTTAAATCAAGGAGAAGCCCCACCTGATTCCATGTTTCATTAGTTTGCTTTTTTTTATTGATCTTGGCTTTTAGTAGAGTTGCTTTAGGTTTGGCTTTGGTTTGGCTGGAATAAAAACATGCGCACACACTGACCCTTAATGGATAGGATTTTACACCCCATAAAGCCAATTTGTGAACAGTGCATTGGGTATAAAAATGCATTTACCATGGCAGAAGAGATGCTGGGGTCTTATACAAGGTCTGTAGTACAGGGTACCTGTAGCTGTGACTGTGAACACATAAGCTGTTGAACAGAATTGGTGTTCAAAGGAACAGAAGAGGTAGTATAAAGTGTGCTCTATAACAGCATTATTTTTTGAAAGTACTGTCTCAGTGGGTAACTTTTTAGGAAGGCCTGGACATGTGGACACACATGAACAAAAAGGTGTCCAGGTGATTATTACCAGCTCTGGCCACTGTAAAAATTGAACATTGTACTTATGTAAAAGAATAAAAATTAATAACTAAATAAATATATATGCTATTTCGCATCAGAAAAAGATTTAGATTGCTATGCTGGTGTGTTGTAAAATTAAAAATCAATGGCAAAATATACTAATATGTCAAACTATATTTGCATTACAAAATTTTTCAGCCAAAGAATCTTAAGCACTAAATTCACCTGTTATAAAAGTGGATATTATTACTGATTTTTTTTTTCCAACCGATTAACATGGAACAAGCGTTCACTGCTGTTTAACGTTCTTACTTCTTTTTGCTATAATAATTCATTAGCTTATTACTCACAAGTTATTTTACACTGTTACTGGTTTCCTTTCTTGGACGCCAATCATCTTAACCAGTCATTTTCCTTTCATCGCTGGCAGAAGGATGTAAAGCTGATACGTGATCTCAAGTTCATGTCTCAGGTCAGCAGTTACCTGAAGGTCCCCCTCTGAGTGAGTATTATGGAGAGAGGTAGAGGAGCCAGGACAGCTAGAGTTACAGCAGTTCCTGTTAGAGGTTTGCGATGAGTGCATCCCCACCCTTGTCCACCCTTACCTCAGGCATCACTCAGACTCAACACTCTCATCTAAAGGTTTTCCTTTTATTTCCTACGAAACATTGTCTGAGAATATCAAAGGGAAATACAGTGGAATAACACACAGCACTTTCGCTTATCAGTTTAAATAGTTATTTATTTACGCTATCTTTGATAGGATGAATAATAAATTATAAAATTAGCAGCCATCGATTTTAATAAATTGTCATTTATTAGCAGCCTATAGCAGGGATATTTAACTAAAAATCACTATGTGCCAGATACATAAACTCCTTGATAAAAGCTTGGATAAGCAATTAGCATAAATGAACAGAAAAAACACTTTGGACACTTTTTGTTCATTATTTGATAGTTCAAATAGTTTAAGTCTGTGATTAAGGCGATTAAAAGAGGTTATATTTTTTACAGCAGCTCTTCACCCAAGTTCCCATAAATGTATGTGACAACAGAGAATTAGCTACTGAAGATTTTCTGGTCTATCTATAAGGACTCCTGCTCCATAGCATCTTAATATATTATTATATTATCCCTATATGGGCCAGGAAAACTTTTGGAGTGGGCAGTGGTGGCTCAAATGGTTATGGTGCTGATCTGAAGACCAGAAACACCTGGGTTCAAGCCCCACCACTGGCAAGCCAACCACTGTTGGGTCCTTGAGCAAGACCCTTAACTCTTCCTGCTCCAGGGGCGCTGTATCATAGCTGACCCAGCGCTCTGACCCCAACTTACTAAGATGGGATATGCAAAAAACACTGCATTTCATTGGCTTTGTACCTTGCACAATGACAATAAAATTGAATATGTATTTTATTTATTTATATTATTGAGTTCTTGGTAGGCACTAGGCATTAACTACTGAACAACCCGTGTTGGGATAAGTTTTATACCTGAGCAAAAAGGGATTCAAACAACTTTATGGCACTCTTTAAAATTGTTCTTTTATGCTGTATATTTACTTGGTTGTGTATTGCTGTGCTGTGTATTTTAACAGTGTGCTGCAGTGCTGGTGTGTAATGGTGTTGGAGTGTTTATTGGCGTGTAATGAGATCATCCCTCTGTGCTTCTGGCTATCAGAGAACACCATCAGTGAAGAGAGTAGATGATCCATAGGGAGATGAGAGGCTTAATCCTCCTCTTTCCTTTCTTCCTTTCTCTTTCAGCTTAAGGGAATCTCTCTCTCTCTCTCTCTCTCTCTTGCTCTCTTTTTTTCTCTGGGTCTCTCTCTTTTTTCATTCTGCGTTATTATATACTGCTTGGCTTCCTTTCTTAGCCTCTCCAAGTGCCAGCCAGTAGGAAGATGAGGCAGCAGTGGAATTTAGAGTCTAAATATATTCACTGTGGATAAACATGTCTGCTTATACTTAGAGAGAGAGAGAGCGAGAGCGCGAGCGCGCGAGAGAGAGAGAGAGAGCGAGAGCGAGAGCGCGCGAGAGAGAGAGAGCACGAAAGAAAGCACTAATCCAAGCAGCCTTGGAAAGATTTGAGATTTTTATTTATAATCCACTCAGGTTAAATCTACAAGAGGGTGCTTGTGCTGTTTTTTGACTTATATGCATATTGTTTATTAGAGTTTACAGTATAATGTGTTCCATTTGTCTGGGAATGTAGTCCAGCTTGCTACAATAAATAATGCTACGTGCAATGTTAAAAAAAACTTCCAGAAAAATGATGATAAAAAAAATGTATATCTATGACTGGTGCACTGGTATTTCAGCTAGAGAATAAAGAGAAGTATCATAGACCTGCACACAATATGTGGCTGATTTAAAAATGTTCTTTTCTTTTAGATATTTTCAATATATAATATGAATATGGTAAATATGAAATGAAATGTCTAAGTTTATTCTTTTACAACACTAACTTTTTACACTATAGTTGTACTTTAAATTAAACCCCTGCAGTTTTAGACCTACATTGCTTAAAACAATACAACCTGAATTCAAGTCCTAGTGTACTTTATGATAATATCTATATTTTTTATTTTTAAAAAAATTCGTTTTTTTTAGCAGGCCGCTGTGCGCTACAGAACTGTCTCCACAGCTGAGCACAACAGCCCCTGTTTTCAAACAGCCGCTGATTAGTTTAGTGTCGCCTGATTAGAAATTAATTAAAATGATGAAACAGACTCCTGGGGGGAGGATGTGGCTGATGACTTTCATGCAACTATTATTTCCCAGTCCAAGGGGATGTGTTTGTGTGTGTGTGTTTGCATGTGTATGATAATCTCGCTAATGTTTCGTGCATTTTGAAGCGACTGTGTGTGCAGTGTCGAATCCCCTCCCCCACCTCTTGTTGTCTCTTTCCCACTACCTTCACCAGCAGCTTCTGAGAAACCCTCGTTATTACTCCATCTCCACTACATGTTGTCTTTTAAAGCTCCTTTACCTCATTTTTACATCATTTGCTTTCTCAGATCAGTGCAGGATTTTTGTTCCTTCACTCCTTAGTTTTCTCCCCTGTCTCTATCTGGGCTTTAAAGCCTTACATAAATGCCTTATAGACATGAGCTTAAGTTGCAGTTATTATAGGAAAGGTTGCATTTTAGTTTTGGAGCACGGGAGCCAGCATCCCTGCAGCATAGCTTAAAAAACAAATTGAAATTAATTACCTGAATTGTTTTAATGAGCACAGTAAGTACTATGTACTGGTAAATGCTATGTCGTATTAGGGCGTGATAACATCAGCGTTATGGATGGCGCACAAATTACTACTCCATAAGCGGTTTATACAGCTGTTGCGTTTTCTGTATTTCACAGCTGAATGAACCTGTAATTGGAGCCTAATGAAGCCCTGAGGGGCTGGGTGGCAGCGAGCGAACACTCCGCTATTTATTTAACTGTGGACTCTTCAGATTAAAAGGCTTCAGTGTTTACCCCATGGCTCAGTGGATCATCTTTTCAATTTAGCCTGACAAGCACTGAACAGCAATCCCTCAGGCACACTCAATCTCGAATAGGTGAAGAGAGGGAGAGCATGCAAGTGTGTATGCAAGAGTGCAGTGTGGGGAAAAAGGGAGGAACAGAGGATGCTGTAGTAAGAGATGAAAAGCCATAAGATGTTGTATTTGATAGGATTATTTATAGATATGTTTTTTTTGTTTTTTTACCGTGTCAGGACTATAACGCTCGTGTTAATGTTTGAGGTGTCGTTAATAATTAACAATTTCCCTCAGGGGATTAATAAAGTATTGTAATTCTAATTTTACATGATTATCAATTTACCTTTTGGTTATTCTTACTTATGTTGTAAACGGTTACTCACAATTTAACATAAGTGCAGCAAAATAACTGAAAAAAAATATGCTGTGTAACTGAGTAAGCATTTGCAGACTAAACAAAAAAAATGCCTTAAAGTTTCTAGATGGGGAAGCACAATGATGCAGCACACAGTGTTGATGCCTCACAGCCCCAGACTTACTATCTTATAACTTTTATTTGTTCTCCCATGTCTGCATAGGTTCTCTGACTCCCAGGGTCTCAGCTTCGATCTCTGGCTTTCTCCCTCACTCTATTAGATAAAATAACTTGTATTGTGTTTTCAGTGACAATTGTGTAGTGTAAATGAAATCGTTGTTGTCTACATGTACTGTAACTCGCTGGACATTTACTCTACTGTTCCTTTTATATTAAGTATTACTTAATTACATTATCTCCACATTCCTAAAGAAATCTAGTCGTGTGTGTATGCAGTATATTTAGGGTTTTATTTTTCTTTGCTTATGTTTCCTCTGGGTTTCTCTTTGGTTTCCTCTTACCTATCCCAGAATTTGACTAGCTACACTAAATTGCCTTGTTAAGGGGCTAGTGGAAATGTCTACCTGGTGTTCTAATAGGTTTCGAAGCCACCAGAACTTTGAGAAGAATAAAGCGGTCAGTGAATATTAATAAATGAATTGCATCTCAAATAATTGCATTGCATTTCATAAAATTTTGATTTATGGCCAATTATGGCCACCTGCATAGTAAAGATAGTGCAAGTTGTTTTACCATCCCCTTTACAATGCTAATTTTTACACTTACATAGATTTAGACAAGAGTTTTATAAGAATTAGAATCAAGCTATGTTCCGCATGATAAAGTCAGTACATACAAGGTACATTTGTTCAGCCGCATGATTATTCTTGGCATCAGGCTGATGTTTGGTGAGGTGGTCTGGGGTGCAGTCAGGATCCCAGTTAATTCCAAAAATGTTTAGTAGGGTTGAGAGTAGGGTTCTGTACAGGGTCTTTTTTACATACCAACTTTAGCAAAACTTTACCTTTACCAACTTTGGGTTTATCGAGCTCATTCATGTAAAAGCGGCAATGTCATGGGGTATCTTAAATTAAAAGCATACAAAGAGATTCTAGATGACTGTGTAAGTTTAACTTAAGGTTCTGCAAGTTTGTTATAAATTTAAACCTATCAAGAAGGTCTAGGGTGGTGGGCAGAGGCCCAGACAGAGGCATCATTGTTTGGTTTGTAGATCTGTGGGTGGCCCAATACAAGAAGAAAGACACATTCAGTTCCAACTAGATAATGAAATAAACAGAGCCTTTTACAAAAGCTGTCCTCCCTCAAACTCCCATCCTCCAAATTTCCCAGCTATCATTGTTGTGTCTTCTTCTAATAGACCCTGCTGTGTGTTACGTGTGCCAGTTTAAAATGTTTTCAGGGTTTAAGACAGTTGCTGAATGCCATCTGTCTATAATTAATTTTCTGTATCCTTCATCCTCTTGTCTTTTCTTATTCCAACCGCAATTTACTTAGACTCTCTTACCCTTTTTTCTTCTGTCCTCTCTTTTTCGTTTTTTGTTCCTTTCTCTCCTTTTCTGGCCCCACAATTACAATAGTGTTAAGTGGCCTCTCATAGAAGGAAGTGCGGTGAACTCTGGATCTTTAGTTTGACCTGTCCTCTTACGCCATAATTACTTTAGATAAAAATAGGGAACAATGAGAGAAAATAGTGCAGAATTACCTGAACGTAGCGACACTCCTGAGATACTTTTGAAAAGTATCAGTTATTTTATCCGCAATTCACCCGTTGCTCTTGTTTATTTTTGCTTATTTTTAAAAACAGTTCTACTTTTAATAAAGAAAATTAAAAAGCATGCTGTTTTTAAAATGGGCAGCATATCAGATATCTTGTTTTTGCGTTCCTAACCTGTGTTCAACATCATAACCGATTGAATTTGTCCGTGGCATGTTTCTTCCCTCCTGTAGCCCTTGTTTGTCCTGACCTGGATGATTTGCTCCAGATTTTCACATATTTAGGGGTATGACTGGTCTCATGGCCTTTTTGCTGACATTTATTGGGCCTGTGCAAGGACATGCCCTTTTCTCCGTCTCAGCCATTCCTCCCTGTTAATCAGGGGGGGTCTGAAAACCAGGCAGATAAGCCCTTTGTTTGGCCTGACAGTGTCCTGATGATACGGCCAGAGAGAATCGGTACCTTGCGCCTGCCTTTTCAGAGCTAGCCTGCCACCAGAGAGAACTCATTACCACAGAGCAGCCAGGTTAATTAGCTTAGAGAGAAAGAAGGAGAGAAAGAAAACGAAATAGTTAAAGAGAAGGGCCTTGGTAAACGAGAGATCGACATCTGTAGTTATTCTGGACTTAATGCTATCCTAATGTTTGATGGGCAATGAGCTGTTTTACCCGTTCTGCTATAGTTAAACAACCCAGAACAGTCACCTCTGTATTATAATTTTTTATTATTATATCTATTATAACATAATGCATAGTTTCTCCAACATGCAGGTGGATTGTAATGAATGCCAGGCAATGTAATCAACAGGGGGCGCTCTGTAACCCTCCAACGCTCTGTCTTGGGCAAAATTTGTATGATCTTAAACCACATTTGATTTGATGCTGAAAAAACACACTGTAGTGAAAGAGTAAATGATATTAATCCGTTGTGCTGTACTTTTGGTTTTGGTGGGTAATCCCAGAATAATAGGAGCAGTTCTTGAACCATTTTGGGAATGTGTACTCTTGTAACAGAAATAATTTATGTTTTGGGTGTGAAGCAAAAGAAACCTTTTCATGTCTGCTAAAGGTTGGAGCAGCTCTGTGATGAGAGCCATTCTTCATTAGTAGCTGTACCACAGGGCTGCTGAATGAGCTGCAGGGGAGGTGATGGTGTTAGTGGAACCTGTTTCTGTATTTTTTTTCCTTTGTGTGGTCTACCACTGAAACTTTACACTCTAGCTGAAGACTGATCTGTAGATACTAGTGACGTGTGGTGAAGGTTGGTCGCTGGTGAGGCACTGACACTCTAAAAGTTATGTTTCATATCTGGTTGTTATGTTTTATAGCTTATATCAGCATTTTCTACACACACACACAAAGGTAAACTATTTGGCCAAAAAAGAATGTTTAATTTATAGCGGCTTAGAGAGAGACAATTTGTTTATCATCACCCCTGTGTTTTTAATATGTTATATCAACTTCACATTTCACACACATTTAATACAAATAAAAGTATATACAGTGTATGACAAAAATATGTAACTGTAAATTTTAAGGTGGAAGTCTAGTTAAAAAAAAAGAAAAAGGTTTTAATATGGAATCTTCTATTTATGCTGTCAGAGCAAAATATAAAATAAGAAGACTAAAGAAGAGCAACAGCACAACAAGACTTAACCTGTGTGCTCAACCTGTGTGCCATTCATTCAGTCAGAAGTACTGACTGCGTCACTTTGTGCTTTTTTAGTGCAGTTTCAAATTCATTAAGTATGTAAAATACTCAGACTATGAAAATTAAGGGTCTATTAGCATTATATTGTTGACATAAAAAGAGATAGCAATAGGCACGTGCTGATAACACACGCAATGCTGTTTGTGAGGTATTGGGGGGGGGGGAGCTAAAATAATCGCTGCCTTTCAGATATATACCCAAATTAATTTAAATGAAATTTTTAGCAAATATCCAGGTATAAATGTTAATAATCCCTTTTTTATATTTTGTAACTTTTTTTTTAGTCACTTTTCATGATTTCAGGTGGGGCAGAGCCTTACCTTCCTGCCCTGACCACACACCCCTGGTATATATGTGTATGTGTGTGCGCGTTTCTGGGTAATGTGTATTACCTAAAACATTTTTTTTTACAGTCCACTGGTTCCTGTGAGCTCAGTGGGCCATTTTTTGTCCAGGCGTTTTTTTAACAGGCATTACGGTACTAATCTGTAAAAAATAAGGCTCTATGACAAATATCTGTTTAAGTACTCTGAAATCTTCATTACAGTTGACTTAAATGATAGCGATCCAGAATATTTTTATCATTACCAGCTCATTTCTGATATGCCTGTGATCTTCTTTAGGTCAGTTAGAGATCTGAAATTATGGGGCTGAAGCTGCTGTACTTTGAGGGTTGATAAGTAGGCAGAAAGTCCCAAACTGCCAAGTGCTTTTCTGATCTCTACCAATCCAGATCTTTAGATTTCCTTGTACCAAAAAAACTCATAAGGGCCTTAAGTTGAATTTAGCGAGTGTGTTTGCCACCTAAAAGTTAATCTTACTATTATGCAGAGGACCATGTAGGTATAGTTATTTTTTTAAACTATACTAAAATGCTTCCCATTTCTGATTGGTTAGGCGGTGTTGATTTTTGATATAACAGCACAGGCCACGAATTCTTTATTTCTCCAATCTCCAATTCTCTAATCTGGTCAATTTGGTCCCTATTGAAAAACATTTTTAAAACCAGTTATGTTATGCAATATAACATCACATATGTGTGTGTTTTTGTGTGTATGTGTTTGTGTGTGCACGCACATGTGACACCGCACCAGTGTCATGCCATGCTTAAGTTACAGATTTGGCTGATCTCAACTCTTCCTCCCTCTCTTCCACCCTTCTGCCCTCTATTGTTTCCACCCTCCCTCCATCACACCCTTCCTCCCTCCCACTCTCCCTGTCTCTTTATTCTTCCTTTTCTTTAGAAAGAGCGAGAGGAGATGAGCAGAGCGAGGGAATCCATGGCTATTGTGTGTCAATCACAGTATGTGTCATGGTCTCTCCCCCTCCCGGTGATTAGCTCTCTTAGTTCAGCTTTGCAGTATCTCTCCAACAAATAAACCCAGACTACAACCAGCCAGTAAGGCCTTGGACATGAATTTATACACATACACACACAATCCAATTACTTACACCTTTTGTCACACCTAACTCATGCTATGCAATTCACTAACTGAGATACAGTGAATATAACGGAACGGAAGTTTTCCACAGTCGTTTTTTTATTAAAATAATATTTTGAACATATCTATGCTCTCTTCATCTAATTTGTTTGTAAATTTTACCTCAGAATCTTTTGACCTCCAAGTGCATGATGTATACAATATTTCCCCTTATGTCTAGATTTAATAACAGTCCAATAAAATGCAGTTTGCACACAACCTAAACTAAAAATGTAACAATTTAATCGTTGCCACATTTTATTAAGAATTATTGCACCAAACTAATAAAATGCCAACAGCATATACAACTTATTGTTTAGGGAATTTAGCTTTTATTGTTTTAATAATAAATCAATTATAAATAACGCTTCTGGAAGCACATTCTGCTTGACTGTTCACCTGAACATATCTGTCATGTGCATAACCACAGCAGCCACATCATCATAACAGAAAGTAAGTTGATCTGTCAGCCTAAATGGCAGAGAAGGTCTCAGGTTGCAGAACACCACATAATTCATGGCCTGTGTATGGAAAATGATGTTTACTGCACCGTGTGTGTTTGATAGTACAGCCTACATTCCTATAATCCGAGCTTAGTTTTATAATGTGTTTGAGTCTTTTAGTCGTGACTCCTCAGTAGCTGTTCTGTTAAGTAGCTGGATGAGATCCTGAGGTAGATGATGGTGTCACTGGTACTTTTATTTTTTTCAGCTCTTCCCTTTGTGTGGCTTGTCTAAGAGGCTTTACTGTAAATTCCTGCTGTAGGCAACTGGGAAATATCCTGTACCCCATCAGGAAGGGAGGAAACACATTAGACATTTGTCTCATTGCATAAGCTGTGGGTAGAGAGATTTAATTCTTTCTGAATATCAACAGATAAAAAATAATACGAAAAATGTATCAAAGGCAATTTGGTTACATTTATATAAAAAATAATGTCCCATTTTATTTTGTTTGAGATAAAGGAATCTGCTATTTACAATGTATATTTTTTACATATTATAAATTCAAGAGTAGCTTTTGATTCTTCTGTACAATGCTCTAAAAGATGTAGTGCAACAATTTGGAAAATCTACTCATATTATTTTAAAGCAAAAAATGGTTCAAAAAGTAAGATTTGTTTTTGTAATCTAGTTTCAAAATTGTATCGCTGCATCCCTAAATAAATTATATTGATCTATCAAATTTAATATTCCTTTGCCTCCATCCTTCTGATAGAGTTTCTCTCCTATTTTTTCCTGTTCCGGGCATTTATTTAGGCTTTATTGGACTTTAGTTACATATAAGTTACTAGATTTCTGTTAACACTTTCTGTGATTTAGAAATTTTTGGTATAGTCTGAATAACAATGTCTTAGCAATGAATAAGAAGTTGTGTCATTGTCCACTACACTCTTGCCACTAAGGAAAAATATTTACAGCCTGTAGATCCTGAACAGTAACACTCAGTTTGCTACAGTGTTGGGGTATCCTACCTGTAAATAAAGCCAATGAGGAGAAGATCTTACATGTACAGTGGCATATTATATAACCAGACAGCCTGTAGGACATGGTACTAGAAGCTTCATGTCTTTTCTCTATGAAAGCATTCTGATGACCGATTGATCATTGACCAGTCTTCATAGTACTGCAGAGGTTTGTCACCACTCTTTATTTTTTTCTTTATAACACACTGCATAGACAATTAAGATAACGATTTCCAACTCTATGTGCTGTGCTGATTCTAAGAGCCTATGCGTGGGGGGGGGGGGGGGGGGGGGGTGGGGGGGGGGGGGGGGGGGGGGGGGGGGGTCTGTGCGGAATGGAGTGTAGGGGCCCAATCTCTGATTCTTTCATTTGGATTAAAATTGCTAGCAGCGTCCCTGCTCTAAAGAGACTTACTAAAAGACCCATTCTCCTGATCATTGGGACATCCTGTCAGGTTAGTGCCCCACAGAAAAGAGACCATTGAGTGTGTCCACCTAACCTTGTACTACTGGAATGAGACTCATTAGTAGTAAAGACCATAGCTACATATTAGGGACTTCTGTATGTTGAAAATTGACAGTACCTACATGGGTCTATAATTGCCAAAACAAGGATGGAAGTCAATATGTGAAATATAGTTAGACTCACTTTTGACATTGACATTAGGACTACTATTTTTAAGCCTGGTAAGATTAATTTTGTATCCCGTGCCATGGTAACACCTGCTTGAGGGTATTGGAATAACTGTCTTTTAAATGAACTTTACACACAAAGATATAAGTACAAGACATAATAATGTGCATTATATAACTTGTAAATACTAGTTGTAAAACCACTGCTGGGCTCCTGAGCAAGGCCCTTAACCTCCAATTGCTTAGTTGTATAAATGTAAGTTGCTCTGTATAAGGGCATCAAATGCTGTAAATGTAAAATCACAAAGTAATAAATATTACCAGGAGCACAATGACAACAAGACAGATTTGATTATATGCTGTAATAACGTTTCAACATACCTTTTGAAAAAGCTAAAGACTTTCACTCAATATGCTAAAGACGTAAAGACGCTTGAGACGTAATGCAACAGTTTCTCATTTTTATTACATCTAAAATCATGAAATGTTCAATGTTTGGTTTATTATTATTATTATTATTCTTGATTTATTAAATTAATTAAAAAGTGTGTAGGGGGGGCACAACAAACTTTCTGACGGGGCACGGCCTAAAAATGCCTCCCCTTTGCCGCCGGCCCTTATTGTTTGCATGGTCATGTACTGCAGCTAGTTTTGCCCATCACTGAATGACTGTGCTCTGACTTGCCAGAGCTGATAGCGTGGAGCGCAAACAGGCACGTACCCATGTGTGCGCTCCGGCTGTAAGATTGAGGCCGAGCAGTATTAAGGGCGCGCGCGCCAGTAATTTGTGTAATTTTATTGCAGGGTTTGTCTATCCCTGAAATTACGACGGCAGTGTCTTTGTGTGAGCTGTAATTTCCTTGTCCCTTGTTTCCCTCGTTCTGATTGAAGTGAAATGGAGGTCTCTCTCTCTCTCTCTCTCTCTCTCTCTCTCTCTCTCTCTCTCTCTCTCTTTCTCTCTCTCTCTCTTTTTTCTTAAAAAAATCTTTTCGTTTGAACGCCAATTCATTCAGGTCTTTTCAACACAAAAGTGGCTGTAGACTAGACATGAAGCAATGTAAAACCTAAACACTGAAAATGATGCTGGTACAGGCTGACAAGAAAACAAAAAAGGACAAATATATATATATATATATATAAAAAAAAATTATTTCTCATTTTTTTATTATTAGCATTAGTATTAGTATTTTGTTATGTACATTTTTTATTACATTTAAATTATTATAAATTATTATTATTAATGAAGGTGTTAAATAAGCTGTTAAATGAATTATACATTATTATTCCTTTTTAGTTAATAAATTCTTTTCATGGTTTAAAACACTATAGCTATTTGTTGGATATGAAGCTTTCATAAAGAAGCCTTTGCCATATTTCTTAACTAAAGCTGGTTTGTTCTGTCCAAATTATTAGTATTCCAAAGATTGTTACCAAACTGCTAAATCGTGTTCAGAGTCTAAACGTTAGAGGCTGTGACAAAATGCTCTGCTGTTTACCATGGAGACGAGGGGAGCATCACTCTCTGTTTCTCTGGTAACCGAGGCCTTTCTCCACGTCGACGGCTATTGAGCTCCCAGGGAGAGACAAAAGAGTGGCCTGCGCTGGTAATTTCTTATCTGGAGAAAAAAGCCCATTAGTGCCTGGGTTTAACTAGAGCCCACACAAAAGTAAGGAGAAATCATTGCCATGCAGCCCTACTAGCGCAATGGGGGTGAGGGGGCTGCTATAGGTGTGTGTGTGTGTGTGTGTGTGTTTTGAGATTGTGGTGGTATTTAACTGAATGCTATTCCATCCTTGTGTAAACATGAAGATGCTTACAGGTCAATAAATCGGCATGTGGAAAAGGTATCACATTAAAAATAATCATGTGCTGTTGTTGTGCTTGAAAACTGAAACATCATCACTATTAGCAGCAACAATTAATAGAACATTTCAGCTGTTTGCTGAGCCATAAGAATTCTCTTTATTAATCTGTCAAGATGTTTATCATATAATCTTTTACCAAACACACTACAAATACAATGCATATATTAGTTTAGATAAATTTAAACTGTTGTGCGATACAATATTTCCAATATTTTTTTCCCTGAATGCAACTGAATAATGCAGTAGTCGAGCTTTTGTATCATGGATTTAACTTTTATTGATCCCTGCGTCCTGTTCTCAATGGACTTCCAATAAAAACATAAAGAGGTAGAAAAAGAGAGCTGATGAAGAAGGGAGGTAAAGCAGGTGACCACAGAGAAGAGATATTGACGTCTTTCCAAAAGCTCCACAGAAACCTAGTGACCCCCTTGCTTAAATGCCACAACCCAACCTCTTTCTAGCTGTGGATTGATGTGACATTTGACATAATTATGGAGACAATCTCTTTCTCCTCCCTCCAGTCTTGTCTGCTCTCTTTTGCTTTCTTACCCCTTGCACTCAGTACATATAATTTGAGGTTACACCTGTATGAGTATTTAGGCTCACGTAGAATAGAGTATGCTGAGCTGAGAAAATTCTTACCCACAGCAAACTGTCTGGCGAGCCTGTTATTTAGTTCTTAAATATAATAGAACCACTCTAAGAAGAAAGATGAACAGCTATCCAATGTTCAATGGATGATTTCTGCTGATTGTTGTTCATTGTTCACTTTTTTCAAGGCATAACTCAATTTTAAAAGTACCCACTTATCTCCTTGTGGTGATCATCATTGAGTCCATCATAATCATTATCATCATCATCATCATCATCATTATGGAGTAGGGGAATTTTTTTCTAGCCATTTACCCAAATATACAACAATAAACCAAAATATATCTTTTTTTTTGGTTGGTGCCATTAGGGATGCATGCTTTTTCCTGTTGTGTAAGTACAGAACCTGACCTAACTCTAAAGGTGAATCTAAACCATACAGCAATAAATTAAAGTCGTTTCAGAAGATATACAGTAGCTCAGTGGTTAAGGTGCTAAGACCAGTGATCAGAAGATCATGGGTTTAATTCTCAAAACCACTAAGCTGCCACTATCCTTATTCTTAACTGCTTATATGAAAAGTATAAATGTAAGTTGCTGTTGATATGAGAGTACCTCTGCCATGTGCTAAAAATTAAATAATTAAAAAGAAAATAATTTAATTGCTGACTGTACATCTGGCTTTTTTTCTGTAACGCTCTTTCTTTCCTTTTATAGTATATACTGTAAATTCATACAGGGTTTTTTAATGCAAACATTTTTAATTGTTTGATCTGTCTAATAATGTAATACAACCCCCTCTAAAATGTTTCTGGAGTGTATCATCCCAATGTCTTATCAAAGTCCCACCACCTCTCTCATTAATAAGGGGTCCAGATTGCTGAATCCTATGCATCATTGTCTAGATTTTGGAGGCAGGCTAATCACTCAGCTCCTATCAGCTGGCTGACAGAAGGCAAGCAATCATGCCTGTCAGCCGGCCAGGAATCATGGGAGATCAGGAGAGGTTAAACAAGGCTGACATACGTGATAATGAGGACTCACCTATCAATTAAGATGTGACGATGATAAAAAAAAAAGAGATGACAAATATCCCTGCTCCATCCTAAACTTGGTGCCCAAATGTGTGTGCATGTGTGTCGGAAAAAGAAAAAGACAGCGAACCAAAGTAAGAGTGAGATTAAGATTGAGTGTTGCACCATCATTTTGCTGTCTGCCTATGACCACTGGCATTTCACTCTATTCTGAGGACTGAATCAGACAGCCCCGAATCAGCAAAGACATCTGATAACATGTCCAGTGAGTTCCTGCTATCTGACAGGAGCCTCTATTTTGACAAGGGATGGATAGAAGGAGTTAGGAAAGAAAGGCAGCAGAAACGAGTGAGGTTGAAGTAAGAAAAGGTTCAGAAATATGATGTAATGAGAAGGACACTATTTTATTACTGCTGGTCCAGACACCATATTATCGTTCTTATGGATATATAAAAAAGGGTAGCTGAAACTTATTTTCTGAAAGGAGAGGAGAAGGAGATGGACTCTTATCTGACAAAGTTTTTTTGGGGGGGTTTCTGTATAATTCCAGATAAAGAGGTTACAGAACTGACATATTCCCTCTGTCGCTAAAGAGATTAGCATTACAGGACCTTTAGTGAAAGCTGACAGGGAATTAGGAAAAGCCAGGAAAAAGTAATCCATCTTTTATTTTGTTTTGTTGTATGATGCTGTGTTTGATCATGGCTGTGGGCACATCTGAGCCATGTAAGCTTTTAAGATGCTCTTCTGTAATTGATAAGCTTCCTGAGGCACAGGGAATTTCGCTCGATGGTAGATCACTCAGGCCATATGAGAGGCTTGTAGCTTTATATTTTACAAATGTTCTTTTCCCTTACTATTTCCATTTTTCCTTTCAGCTCACTGTACACTTATTGAGAGTGTGCGAGTGTGTGTGTGTGTGAGTGTGAGAGAGAGAGCGTGTCTGATGGAGTTTTTTTTTCTATTTTCTGTACCTTAAATCATGACAAAGTGCCCACCATCTATTTGACAGTAAATACCCTCAGTTCACTCTTCCGCACCAGTATACTCCTCAAACACTCTTGTAATAGGGCGAAATAAATAAATACACACAACACACAAACAGAGTCATGGCAGGTATTTCAGGATTAAATAAACCTCTACATCAAGTACTTTATTCTTTTTTTTTAAATTGACGTGTGGTGTAAGACACATAGGTGATTTCTGTAAGAGAAACGAATGTATGTAAAGAGTGAGGTACAAAGTGAGACAGAAAGAGAGAAAGAGTAAGTGACTATGTATGCATTTATGTGTGTGTGTGTGCGCCTGCGTGGGATGAGTGGATACAGCAGTTGTGTTCGAATGTAATCCCAGCTACAAATATAATATAATAAATACTATGCTGTATATAAACTATTTATATATATAATATAATCATAAAATAAAGATATGTTCAGGATATGCTATTATATTATATAAAATACAACATATTCTCTTTATCAAACAGATGAATCTAAAATAAAAAATAAACTTTGGAATTGTCCACAGCATTATATGCTATGTAATACATCATATTTTTTTCGAAACATTTTTGTATGTTTTCCATTAGAGAGTGTTTCACCACTCAGCAATTATGGGATGGCAGGATACACAGAGTCTTTGCTTTGTTTTCTTTCATAATCTTAGCTAGCAGGAAATGTTGCATGTCCTATCTCATTTTAGCTTGTAAATGAACTGCAAATACCAGGTTTAACCTCCAGCATGTTATTTACATGCAATATCATATGCGATATAAGATCTAGTTTTTTTAATAATTGCGGCTCTGGGCCATTTGTTTCTTGATTTTGTGAATGTAATTTTTTTGTTTTAAAGTGTACACACTTAAAACTGGGTGTGAGGGTCAACTGAGTGAATATTTAGAGAATAAAGATCTTACTTGTCTGGTAGTTACAGTTTTTTAAGGGAATCACTTTATTAATTTTAATTAATTAAAGAAACTGTTTTGGTCCCAGAGGTGCTCTTTCTTAGATGCACAATCATTTAATTATTAATATCTATTTGTAATGACAGATAAAACCTTCACCCTGTTTTAGGTCAGCTAACTAATATTTATCCATCCTATAACTCAGTCAGTGTTAAAGTGTATAACACTGACTGAGTTACAGGACAGCACTTCCTGGTCTAATTTAAAAAAATGCAGGAAATATATATTGTTTTATTATTTTAAACAAATCCCATACGATTAAAAAATCGATTTCCAAATATGTTTAAAAACCTACAAATTTTTTTTTTTAATAATTTAAAATATATTTACATATCTATCAAATGCAGGTCCCCAGTACATATGCCAATCTACAACCTTTCCTCTAAATTCACCATGCTTTCAACTTCTCAGTAATGCTTTAAGAAAATGTTGATTTTATGTCTAATGCATTTAACTAAAAAAACTAAACATATTTATTTAGTGTCCGTTTTATATTTTAAATGGCTCCGCATATAAATATTAATCAGTGAAGCATGTTTGCTTAATGTATAAGGTCAATGTTCATTTTTTGTTATTACCATAATGTTTAAACTTCCATAATAACAGATAAGTTCTCAGCACATCAGGCAAGTATAGTTGAGCTTCTTCTTCTGTTTGCTGATCAAAATTAGTGTGTAGATAATCTGTTTATCATATATATTTATTCACGATTGATATATTTACCTCATATTTATTCATTTATTTTGAACATATATTTTACTGATCAACATATAGACAATATATATTTTCACCAGAAAAATAAATTACCAAATAGGATAAGATAAATGTTTATGAGTACAAACAAAATATATCGAATTCTATTGCACATAGCCGATACATGTGGAGAGTACATGGGGAACACTGATAAACAGAGGGCTGTTATTGGTGATTGATCAGAAGCTGTTTGGTCAAAGAATAATTACACTTCTGAATGTAGTAGTTCAGAATGAAGGATCAGTGTTTCCAAACATCGAACCTCACTTGATGTTTCACCACATGTGCTGCATTTGTACTAAGTACCAGGGGAGTGACAGATGCTCAGTTCCTTCCTTGCTCAGGCTCTTAATCAATCTGATTGATTCCATTATATACAGAGGAACAACAAGAGAGAGTGAATGGATCTAGAGTCAGTCAGCCAACACAATGAGCTGTCAGTCCTAATCCTGTTCCACTGGCCCCCAGACAAAAGGTATCAGAGCTGCAGGACCCATTTAGGAAAAGTCACCCAGTACATATGAGGTTAATGACAATATGTTTATAATGCATTGCAGGAAAAATATTTTATGTCCTTTATATGTCCTCCATGCAAATAATAATGATTCTGTCTTTGAATCGTATTACTTTGATGACTATAGCTGAAAGTATTGTAGATATTTTGTTTGCTATTTGACTAATTAAACCCTTCTTTTCTTTGCTGATTATTAGTGTTATGTCATTTCTAAAGCAAACAAAACTTAGAACAATGAAAAGAAATTACAAGAATGTAGGACTAAAGGGACAAAACAAGGAGAGACAAAGATGCTTCAGAAAATGAGGAGAAAAATGATGTACATGATGTACAGAAAGAGAAACAGGGAGAGAGAGAGAGAGAGAGAGAGAGAGAGAGAGAGAGAGAGAGAGAGAGAGAAAGAGAGAAAT
>VCAZ01000491.1:0-39374 GCA_005784505.1 Bagarius yarrelli
TAAATTTGTGTTTTGTTGAGAAGTAACTGAATCTCAGGATCAGGTATAAAGGTGACCTTATTTTCTAATCACTGTGCCTGTAAACCAAATCTCTCTCTCACTCTCTCTCTCTCTCTTTCTCTCTCTCCCTTTCTCTCTTCTTCCAGCACTGTTAATTGTCTATCCTGATTGGTCATGTAGATCAGCCAATCACAGATGATTTTGTTTCAGTGCCATGTTTGGGTTACAGACTTTAGCAATAAAACAGACGTTTTAATAAAAAAAACGTTCTTTTTCTCTCTTTACTTTTATTTTTCTCGTGAGCCGAATGAGACCGAGACACGAGCGGTTGGTGTGTGTTTGAGACGATCAGAGCTTTTAGGAGGCCATTAGCTGCACGGACGCAACCCGCTTCCCTTTATTCACTGCTCAGGAGAGAAGAATCTGATGTCTGCTGCATTAAGCTAATAAAATACACCGGCTCGACCCACGCATTAACTTTCACACCATTTCCTCCTGCTCATGTTTACCAAAATCGATGGACAGCAGCGCTGCTGATTGGTCGAGTAATCAATCGCTGCAGGTTGACCTACACACCGAACGATTCTCTTCCTGAGTCTTTATGTTCTGTGCAGCTCAGCGTCTGACGTTTAAATGCAAAGTCCGATTCTCAGGACCCACGCAGGACAGACGCAGATCCTGGGCCCTTGATCGGGGCCCTTGACTCTCAACTGCTCAGTTATATTAAGGAAATAAATGTAAATGGCATTTTCCTTAAATCCAGCTGTACTGGAATGCTAGATTCTGATTGGTTGTTGCCGTAGTAACAGCACCTATACAAAAATAGTCTCCTGGAGATAAACAAGATGTTTAATTTCTCTTTGATTTATTCACTTGACACTTAGTGAAGTTGTGCAGTGTAAGAAAATTAAAGCACTGGGGGATAAGCGGTTAGAGGAAACACACACACACACACACACACACACACACACACACACACACACTGTTTAGTTTCTTCCTCTGATGAATGTCCTGACCTGTACATTCCTCACAGCTGCTACAGGTTGTCCCTGTACAGTGGAATATGGATGAGGGTGTGTTTGGGTCTGATGTTTGTTGGTTGGTCTGATGTGCGATTAGGAAGTGAAACATGATCAGACACCGACGCTGTGCTGTAAGAAAGCGCTTCACACTCCGCTGGGGGGGAAATCAATGCTCATTTTATACCATGCTGAACTCTGAAATATGAACTGAGCCCCCCCCACACACACACACACACACACAGAGCTGTGCCGGTGTAGCAGGCGGCTCAGTTCTCTGTGTTTTGGCCTAAAGCTAAACTACATTTATTACTGTTTGGTTTTTTTATGAAAATGTTCCATGTTACAGAAATATTACAAAATCTGTTAGTTTTTTCAGTCCTGAAGTCAAAAATGAAAAATATTATTAACATCAAAAACATCCTGAACACCACAAACTAAACACACTCGATTTATCATTCATTAATCAGGAAGAAATGAAAAGGTCTAAGTTTTAATATTAAATCAAGATTAACAGGAAAATCAATAAACGGTAAAATTATAACTAAAAAATCACTTCAATAATAAAAATGTAAAATAATAAATTGTCTAATAAAATAAATAATAAAAAATCAAAGTGCCAAAGTAAAAAAAATAATCGCAAAAAAGTGGTTTGAAATGGAAACATTTAATTTTCAATAAACTATTAAAAATGTAACATCATCATAATAATAATTATTTATAAAAGACCTAAATAAAAATTACAATAAGGTAAATTATTATAGTAAATCATCTGAATAAAAATGTAAAACATGTTGGAATAAAACCCCAGGACCTGGAAATAAAAAGTAATAAAACGTTAAAGAGGTGTGTGTGTGTGTGTGTGTGTGTGTGTTGTGTGTGTGTGTGTGTGTGTGTGTGTGTTTGCTGTTCTTTATTTATTGTGCATTTGTACGGTACCATGCGCAGTTTTTGGATTTCCTCTCCCTGTTTTCCCCTGTTCTAGTTCCAGGTCGCCGTATGAGCATTAAAATCATTTTACAGTGAAGTCCTCCTGAGTTTAAAATCAGATTTATTAATGGATATGATAAAAAAATGACCTTAAATATCAACAGTAAACATCCGAGTTTTTATTTGTCGCAGTACATCTGTTATCGCTTAAATCCTCGTTTAATGTGAGGGTTTGTGATGGAAGCAGCTGTTTAAAACTGCACTGAATATTAATGACAAAACTTTCAGCTCAAATTCATTTCAGCCATTTTTCTATTTCAAAATTTCATTACATTCCTGCTGATTTTACAGAAGCCCTTAACCCCCCCCCCCCCCCGAGGTCACCCACCCCCTCCATGGGATCCACTGCCATGTATTTATTGAGACAAATAAACACAAACAATATTATTTATTCATCCTTCTGTTATTAAAACTGCACCAGGATCTGATTTTAAACCATTTATAAAACAGAGATTCCACTTCAGGACTGAGGAACTCACTCAATACACACACACAACATCAAGCAAAGTTACTCTGGAATTGTTCATTAATTTATCTTTAAATTCACCAAATCTGTCCATATTTTTGCTCCAGTAACTGAATTGTGACACTTTATAAGATTCAGAGTTAAAAATTAAAAATCTCTGCTCACTTTATTAAACACACTGATTTTCCACATGAAAAAGCAAAACAAATTTACTGCCGACTTTTTCATTATTCCCTCCAAATGACCCGGAACTCTCAGTAGAACTGCACCAGGAAGTGAGTTTAAACTATTATTAAAAATATACATTTTAAAATGTGAGTAAATCAGACGGCTTTCTAAAGATCCACTGAAAAGGTCACAGCAGCGCTCAGTAATGGCATCTGAATTGGTCTGATTACCTGTGTAAGTTTTATAACGGTCCCATGAAGCAGTTATAATAACAGTAATAGTGAGTTTGATGAATTATTAAAAAAAAACAAATATCATCAATCTCATTATTGTTTGTTGTTATTTGTCTCAATCCGTCTGTTTATTCCTGATTTCATTCGTCATTATAAAAGCTTTTTTATTTTAATGTAGAGGAGCTGAAATGAAAGACAGCGCCCCTGAAAAGGGTCTGGAACCAACCCTGTACTGTACAATCCTGATCTGAGGTGTGAGTCTGACTCCGAGCTGGAGGGCAGCCTGTAAAACTCTCAGATAATCAGTGGCCTTTGAGGTGTGAAGGACGAGGATAATCACGCCGATTCGTGCACAATCTTATTCGGCCCAGACGGTCGTCTGCCCCCCCCCCCCCTCATGCACACACACCTCCCCCCCAAACTTTACACACATTTCAATTCCACCATTAGGGAATAACGCCTGCGCATTTCCCTGAAAATTGATTTACGGATTACGAAGGCACTGTGAGCATATGGGGAACACCGTACGCGGGTCCGAGCGAGGGAAATGTGCGAATGCTGTCTTGCGTGGAAGTTTTAAAAAAATCGGAGTCCTTCTTCCTGATACAGAGCAAGTAAACGGTTGAATAATGAAGTGGGGTGTATTGAGAAGCGCTGACAGCTCATCTGGCATGAAAAAGAGACTTGTGATCTGCCTGAGGTCTTGAGAACACTCAATCTTTGACTTGTTGTATGTGTGTGTGTGTGTGTGTGTGTGTGTGTGTGTGTGTTAGAAGTGGCCCAGGCCGTAGGTGGAGCTAAACATAGATGCTGGAGGAAGAAGCTGACTTTTCCTTGCATCTGCTTGGTAATAAAGCAGCCGAAGCCGGTTCGCCTTTTAGGGAGGTGATATATGAGTACGGCGGTATAGTGTAGAACATCATAATGACATTACATCATCACTTCTAGATGCTGCTCGGCTGCTGCAATACGCTCCAGGATTATTTAAAACAAGATTAGTTGTTTTTTTAAGAACAAATATACCTTGCAAATAAATAAACAGTAGCAGAATAATCAGGCTGTAAATCCAGTGGCTCTGTATATATCCAGCTCTCACATATACCATCAATTAAACAATTAAACGCCCTTAAACGGCTGTAATGTGGAAAGCTGCACTCAGTGCTTTTAGCTCAGAGTTTCACAACTTTCCAAACTTCATTTGTGAAAAAAGAAGAAACGTCAAAAACACTAAAAAACGTTTTGGAGGCTGAAAAACCTCCTTGATTTTCTTGATTGTTACAAAACACAAGGATGGAAACATTTATCAAGTGAGTGTGTCGAAATCATAACAATCAGCTGATCAGTGAAAAAACCCAAATTAATTATAAATATGTTCATGAAGTATCACACACAACGTGTCATTTTTATCCACTCTGTCCTTCAGATCAGTTTAACAGCTCACATGTGTCATGTTTGATTCACTTCCTGCAGGTGAATCGATTCAGATTCAAATCACATTCTTAGATTCATTCTGAAGTGAGACACCTCAAACACCGATCACTCTGCGCTCTACACCTCAGACACCGATTCTGTACCTACACTGAACGCTCGCTACACCTCAAACACCGATACCTCTGACCTACACCTCAAACCGTATACACTCGTGACACCTAGACACCGATACCTCTGTAACGCTCTACACTCACTCTGTAACACTCGACACCGACACCGAACGCTACACCTCAAACACCGATACACTCTGTAACGCTCTACACCTCAAATGCTCACTACGCTCTACACCTCAACACACTCTGTAACGCTCCTCACCACTCTGATACCTCGTACGCTCTACGCCTCAACACCGATACACTCTGTACGCTCTACCTCACGCTAACTCACTCGAACACCTCTGTAACCTCTAACCTAGGACACTCTTACACGTAACGCTCTAACACCTCAAACACCGATTTACACACTCGTAACGCTCTACACCTCAAACACCGATACACTCTGTAACGCTCTACACCTCAAACACCGATACACTCTGTAACGCTCTACACCTCAAACACCGATACACTCTGTAACGCTCTACACCTCAGACACCGATACACTCTGTAACGCTCTACGCCTCACGCTCAGACACCGATACACTCTGTAACGCTCTACACAACAAACACCGATACACTCTGTAACGCTGTAACGCTCTACACCTCACACCAACACCGTAACGCTCTACACCTCACACTCGATACACTCTGTAACGCTCTACACCTCAAACACCGATACACTCTGTAACGCTCTACACACCCTCACCACCGATAACACGCTCAAACACCGATACACTCTGTAACGCTCTACACCTCAAACACCGATACACTCTGTAACGCTCTACACAACAACACCTCAACACACCGATACACTCTGTAACGCTCTACACAACAAACACCGTACACCTCAACGCTACTCTGTAACGGCTACACAACAAACACGCTACATCTGTAACGCTCTACACCTCAAACACACCGATACACTCTGTAACGCTCTACACCTCAAACACCGATACACTCTGTAACGCTCTACACCTCAAACACCGATACACTCTGTAACGCTCTACACCTCAAACACCGATACACTCTGTAACGCTCTACTCTACACCTCCAAAACCGATACACTCTACAAACACCGATACACATGTAACGCTCTACACCTAAACACATTACACTCTGTAACTCTGCTCTCAAACACCTAACTCTGTACCTCTGATCACACTCTGTAACGCTCTACACCTCAAACACTGATAACTCTGTAACGCTCTACACCTCAAACACATACAAAACGATACTCTACACTCTGTAACGCTCTACACAACAAAACAACCGATACACTCTGTAACGCTCTAACACCTCAAACACAATAACTTGTACCGAACACCACAACACCCGTACACTCTGTAACGCTCTACACCTCAAACACCGATACACTCTGTAACGCTCTACACCTCAAACACCGATACACTCTGTAACGCTCTACACCTCAAACACCGATACACTCTGTAACGCTCTACACCTCAAACACCGATACACTCTGTAACGCTCTACACCTCAAACACAGATACACTCTGTAACGCTCTACACCTCATATTATTTACTCTGTGATGGACTTGTTATGTCTGGAAGTGGTGGCTCATGGTTAAGGGGTTGGACTACCAACCTAAACATTGTGGGTTCGATTCCAAGCTCCACCGAGCCACCACTATTGGGGCCCTGAATCCCTAATTGCTCAGTTGTATAAATATGATAGTATGTAAGCCAAATGCTGTATAATTGTAAAAAATAATAATAATAATCCAAATCTGTGTGTGTGCTTTAGGTATATGATGGGTGTAAACTTGGAAGGCAGAGATCTGTCATTCATGGACGATGGTTATCAGGTGAACCCTAAACTGGTGGTAATTGTACTCAACACTGGGAGGGAATGGGAAAAGGTAAGTTTATTTTTGTTCTTTCACTAAAAACTGAGGTTCATGTTTAATATTGTTGAATATTAAATCTGTGGTGTTTCCTGTGTTCTGGGTAACTTGATGAAAATAAACAGTGGCTCAGGTGAGAGAAAAAACTGATGCTTGCATAGCTGCTGTAACACAATTGAGAACACAAACACTACATAACTATAAAGGGATAAAGCCTGATGTGTAACTCTTCAATAAATCAGAAACGCTTTGCATCTTCAAATAGGTGCACAACATTCTTTTCCTTTTTTCTGTCTTATTCCTTTCTGAGGCGGTTGCATTATTACTGTTTTAAAAAGATATACAGATTCACGTAAGAAGGGAGAAATGTCACACTCACACCTCCACACTCACACCACAATGCTCTTATAAACACACACCACGCTAGTGTTCAGTTGAATCAACCTTAAATACAAATAACATTTGCAGCATCTTTTATCTACACGGAAGAGTGAAGTGTGATGTATGAATGTAAACTTCTGGGCTACTTGGGTGTGTTTTAGTGTTTGGTGGTGGTGTTGAGTTCCACACTGAATCATTATTCCCTGAATGAGTTGTTTGTGCATTCACTGGCATTTTTGGATCGTTTCATTCTTCTCAGTTTGCTTTCTCACGTCTCGCTTAATTTAGCTAATTACCTAAATAATATGTCAGTTTTCTTCATAATAGTCTTTCGTCTTGTTCTCTTTTCCTATCATTAATTTTAGGTGTTCTCTTGCTCTTGCTCTTCTCTTTGTGCTCTTGTTTTTCTAATCACTTTTTTTGCTTTTAACAACTTCTTATTTCTCCCAGGTCTCATTTTTCCTTTTTGCTTTTTTTTTTATTCATTTCCACTGTGTGCTATAACCACCTTCAAAAACCTGGAAACAGTTCAGGGAAGCAACATCATCTTCAGTCTCAAAGTGCAGCTTTACCACCAGTTGTTTACAATCATATGTATGGACCCGTAACCAGACTCAGCAAGATTCTCACAGATAGAGGAACTTTGATGTATGGCTGCCATTCCTGCATTTTGCATAAAAAGATGTATCACACACATCTACTGGATTCTTCTACCCAGGCACCACTAAACCTAGAAGAGCCACATGAAATGAAAATTGTTTAGAATGAAAGATGAGAAACCTGGAGGAATTGTGTAAACAGCTGAGCCTCCTCAAAAATGGTGGTATGATCGCAGGGGTACCAGCCTGGGACTAAAACTCCCTGTTTTCCACCTTCACCCCCAGGATGCAGGGGCTATTATACCCCTTTCTGTTGTCTGCAAGACGGTTCCTGTCACCAATGAGATTTAGCAGGGCAGAGCAAGACAAACAGACTATGTGAACCTTTTGAGAAATGGAAACTAATAGTCTCAAGGGTAGGTGGGTAAGATGTTAGCCTGAATCTGTTACTGCAAAATGTCTTCGAGTAGTTGCCAAAACTTCCTAATGACTGTAGCACACCATTGATTTGACAATTTTGGGGCCATGAAAGGTACTGGACACTAATTGTGGCACATGGCACCATAAGGAAAATGGGCAGGGTTGATCTTGAGGGAAAGAAGCAGCAATATCACTCGTAGGTCATTTGGCATTTGGGCTGGTGACTGGCAGCTTGTGAGATCAAATCTCAGCATTACCAAGCTGCCGTTGTTGAGCCCTTGAGCAAGGCCTTTAATGGCCATCTGCTTAGTTGTCTTAACACTGCATTCAGCCAAATTAGATCATTGTTAACATAGTGTCATCGTATTTAAAATAAGTCCACCCTCTTTAAAAGATAGTCAGGTTATGATAAGTTAAAGATAAGGGAGTACACTTTAGACCTCTGCCTGGGATATTGTATGTAGTGATCATGCATGGTCAACCATGTACCCACAGTTTGGAATAGTTGCTTTGCAGCCAAGTCAAATAATGCGGTGGTCTATAGTGTCACCTGGGACAATCATCTGTGGTGTTTGGTCCACATGAAACAGGCTTAACTTAGAGACTGCACAAATGCAAATGGGCTGTAAATTGGGAACTATAGTCATATATATATATATATATATATATATATAAAATATATATATATATATAGACCTTAGACACCTGTTCTCTACCTTGAGGCTGGTGAACTGCTACAGATGGTTTGTACCTCAGTTCATTTGTTTAAGTCCCACTTACAGACCACCAAAGTGGCCATAAACTTTACAGAGGACAAAGGCCTTGAAAATCCTTTACCAAAAAAGCAGTGCTCCTCTCCAGTCCTGCAGAAAGCAGCTTTTGAGGATGCTACAGCTTCCGGCAATGAATCAATGCAGCACACCTGCAGAAAAGTGACCAGATTCTACAAACATTATTTCTTTTTTTTCTCTCATTTTCTCTTGCACACTCAATGAATGAAACCCTGCAGTGAGTGTGTGAAGATTGCCACACTAATCATTTCTCACTGCATTGGGCTAAAACAGGGGTGTGAGGAGATGGTGCTGACAGAGCTTACACATGCAGACACACACACTCAAATAACAATGCAAACACATTTGAGACAATTATAAAACATCAGTGCTAAATGTACACACATTAGACCGTCTAACACATTCTCACAGCTTGTAGGAAGAAGTGACTGTGTGTGTGTGTGTGTGTGTGTGTGTGTGTGTGTGTTTTGTTATAGATGGGTCGCTGGGAGAACCATTCCTTGATATTAAAATTTCCTGTGTGGCCTCGGTACAACTCGTTTGGAGATGCAGAAGCCGACGAAAATCACCTGAGCATTGTGACATTAGAGGAAAAGCCATTTGTTATAGTTGACGATGTGGACATTCTGACGGGGACCTGTATGCGCAATTCTGTCCCATGCAGGAAACACATCAAAGAGTAAGACTCTCCTAAACACCATCACATCCAAAAATAAGACTTTTCTCAACATGAACACATCAAAAAGTAAGACTCTCCCTAACATCAAATCAGAGTAAGACTATCCAAAACATCATTACATTAAAAGATGAGACTCTCCCACACATCAAAATGTTAGACTCGCCTAAACATCAGCGTAAGACTTTCCTAAACGTTAAAGAGTAAGACTGGCATAAACATTTACAGCATTTGGCAGACACCCTTATCCAGAGTGACTTTTTATACAACTGAGCAATTAAAAGGCCTTGCTAAGGTGCCCAGCTTCCCAGTCTACCTTCCAGGTAAAGGTCCAACACCTTATCCACTGTGCTACGACTTTCCACATCAAAGAGTAGGATTCTTCTTAACATTAAAGAAAATTAAAGACTTTATTGGGCCTATGTGTGTTTTTACAGTAACACTACAGGTGGATCATATCTGAAGCAGTGCTGTAAGGGCTTTTGTATTGATATTTTAAAGAAGATTGCCAGGAACATAAAGTTCACATATGACCTTTACCTGGTGACAAACGGCAAACACGGCAAAAAAATCAACAACGTCTGGAATGGCATGGTGGGCGAGGTCAGTAAAACAATCACCAGCAATAGCAGTGTTTAACTTGGTGATGTCACATATGCAGTGCCATAAGTGTGAGCTTTTTACTGTGCTTGTGGTTTTCTACAGGTGGTTTATAAGAAGGCTGTGATGGCTGTCGGTTCATTAACCATAAATGAGGAGAGGTCAGAGGTCATCGACTTCTCTGTGCCCTTTGTGGAGACAGGGATCAGCGTCATGGTTTCCCGCAGTAACGGAACTGTATCGCCGTCTGCCTTTCTGGGTAAATCCATAAGAGCTCAAAACAATATTGTGAGATTTTTTTTTTTGTGTTTTTTTTACTGATTTTCTGTTGTTCCTCATTCACTTACTATAGAACCCTTCAGCGCTTCGGTTTGGGTGATGATGTTCGTCATGTTGCTCATCGTTACTGCAATTGCTGTCTTCCTGTTTGAGTTTATCAGTCCTTTAGGCTTTAACAGAAACCTTGCACAGGGCAAAGGTACAGATCGTTCTATTTTACTTTTATCTTTTTTTTTCTTCTTCTGGTTGGAATCTAAAAAATTGAATCTAGGCTACAATGGATTGTGATTACTTTATAATACATTACTTTCTATTGGTAAACCAAATGATGATGACTAGTATTCAAGTATTCATCTGAATCTCGTTCTTTTCTCCAGACCCTCATGGTCCTTCTTTTACAATTGGTAAAGCGGTATGGCTTCTGTGGGGTCTCGTCTTTAATAACTCTGTACCAGTACAGAACCCTAGAGGCACTACCAGTAAGTTTATAGTGTCAGTATGGGCCTTCTTTGCTGTGATCTTCCTGGCCAGTTACACTGCAAACCTGGCTGCCTTTATGATCCAGGAGGAGTTTGTGGACCAAGTCACTGGGCTAAGTGACAGAAAAGTAGGATTGGTTTTTTTATAAACTATTTTGCAGACTTGCCAACCTGTAAATATTTTGTTTTGGAGCTCGAAACTTTGACAACAACGTACACAGTTATAAATTATTTTACAAAAAGATACAAAACGGCTAACAGCACAATGTTTACCTTTTCAGAGTTGGCAGGTCTATTTTGTCTGTTAAAATATATTTGCACAAAATTCAATGTCTCACTAAACCTTTCTTGTTTATTTTCAGTTCCAGAGCCCATATTCTTTTTCACCGCCATTTCGTTTTGGTACAGTCCCAAATGGCAGCACTGAGAGAAACATCAGAAACTACCCAGACATGCATCAGTACATGGTCAAATACCACCAGTCTGGTGTCCAGGACGCACTAGTCAGCCTCAAGACGGGGTACGACCTCACCTGCCTTGCACATTCTGCTTCCTGAGGATCAGTGAGATGCTGAGTTTGCCATTATATAGAATGTCTCTAATTCCATTTGGTTCTCCAGCTGTAACCTTTCACAACCTGCAGCTGTCTTTCTGAAGCTTACCTTATTTTTGGTTTACACAGTAAGTTGGATGCGTTCATCTACGACGCAGCCGTGTTAAACTACATGGCAGGGCGAGATGATGGCTGTAAGCTGGTGACTATCGGCAGCGGCTATGTCTTTGCCACTACTGGTTACGGTATTGCCCTCCAGAAAGGGTCCTACTGGAAGCGACTTGTGGATCTTGCCATTCTAGGAATCATCGGAGATGGTAGACTCTTTAAAGCTTATATTTACATTTACCAGTGTATGGGTATCTAAGGCATAGATGTCATGACTTCCCACATCAGTCAAGCAGTGTGTTAACATGTTCTCATGTTTTGCTCAGTGAGTTTGTCTCTGTGCTAAGCCAAATCTTGTTTATTCTGTACTAGGTGAGATGGAGGAGCTGGAATCACAGTGGCTCACGGGTATCTGCCATAATGAGAAAAATGAAGTAATGAGCAGTCAGCTGGATGTGGACAACATGGCCGGTGTATTTTACATGCTAGCAGCTGCAATGGCGCTCTCTCTCCTCACCTTTTGCTGGGAGCACCTGTTCTACTGGCGATTGCGTTACTGCTTTACTGGACTATGCTCAGGACGACCTGGACTTCTCTTTACAATAAGCAGGGTGAGGAATACAATCTAATAAAAGATACAGAAACCTAGGAATGCATTTATATTAGTTCAACATTGTGCTCATTTCCTTATCATCATAAAAATTAATGTGCACTAATATCACTTACTGTAGTATTTGTATTTAAGCTCAAAATGTCTACTCATACTTGAATACTCGTACTTAAAAAATATTCATGCATATGTAGAAAACACAAAGCCCTATCCATCTTTGCCTCTTTGTTTCTCTCTAGGGTATTTGGAGTTGCATTCATGGTGTTCACATTGAAATGAAGAAGCTACCCGAGCTGGATTTTAGTCCTCAGGCCAACATGTTGCACTTGCTAAAATCAGCTAAAGAAATTACCACTCTAGGAGTAACCTCACCAAAACGGCCTGTCGCCAGCGTCCTCCCTCCTACACCTGGCCTGCTAGAACTTATGACTGGTAGCAAAAGTAATAACCTTGCTCCAAAAGAAGCTATCTACAACAATACCAACACTATGTTGGCAAACCGCCACAAAGAGCCTTTAAACAACACCCTTTTGCCTGGTCAGTGTGCACTTAGCCTAACTGATGCCCAATCAGGTGTGTCTGGAGGCGGGGGCACAGGAGGCTGGTGCGGTGGTGGTGGCAGTGGTGGTGGTGCTGCTGGTGCTGCTGGTGCTAGTGACTCAGGAGTACCTGCTTCCAAACCACGTGCTCTTTGGAAGAAGTCAGTTGAAACTCTGCGACAGACCAAGACCCAAGGACCTACTAATAATTCCCCACCTTCCTCTGCAGCAGTATTTGAGCCACATGCAACTATGAAAAGCCAGAGGTACTTGCCTGAAGACCTGCCTGCACGCTCTGACATGTCTGATTGTTCTGGCCGCATCGACCTGCAAATGCAGCACAAAGTCAAAGAGACCCTGCGAAAGCGTAACCGGCTGCCACGAGATTCAAGTGACGTGGACTTTTCTGCATTGCCCAACCAAGCCAGCCAGCAGAGCAATCCCAACACTCCCATCTATTCCCAGAATAGTCAGAGCAGCCAAATCTACACTATTGACTCTGTAGACCAGGAGCACGGACTAAATTACCCAGACATATTCAATGAGCACAGAGACAACCAACATCGCCCTTCCTCTTCTTCAGAGCAACCACCGTTATTGCAGCTTAATAGCAACATGTTCTCTCAGGCTCATGAACCCGATGTCATGCAAAATGCCACAACTTCTGCCAAGGAAAAGAAGTACAATACTTATGGAAAGCCTGGTGGGGTAGTGCTCAATCCAGCAGTAAACACACCTGTCCTGGACCAGAGACAAACCCACTGCCGTAGCTGTCTGTCCAAATTCTCCAGCTATTCTGGGCTGTATACCATGCGACCACCTCAGTACCGCTGTGAGGCCTGTCTGCACTCTGCCAACCTGTATGATATCAGTGAGGATCAGTTCCTGCACCCTAATGTGGGTGCCATTCGCGGCGGAAGTGTAGACAGAAGCTTCTGTGCATTTCTGCCACATCCCAATGCTTCCTTCATGGCCTACCTTCCCCAAAGTGACCAAGAAGGCGAAGGGCTTATTAATCACTATCAGAACGAGGGTATTTATATCCATCGCCAGCACTCTTATGAAAACCTGCCTCAAAAAAATTCTTCACGACGCGTGAGTCTTCAGGACAGCACTCCGCACATTAACCTACACACATCCACCATGGTTCCGGAGAAGCTTCCAAAAAGCCAGTCAACACAGCTCAACCACACACTTGCTTCAGTAGGTGTTAGTGGGCTTGGCATTGGCCGACGCAGCAAATCGATGTACCCAATCCGTCCGACAGAGAACCCTTTTCTGCAGACACTCCGTGATGACCAGCGCCTGGCTCACGGGCGCAGCTCTACGGACATTTATAAACAGCTGGTGCCACTTACATTAAGTCCAGTTGTCGATGGCAAGGGGCCCGGCATAGGGGTGGTGACATCTGACCACTATTACCCGGAGCATGTAATGCCTTATGTAGCCCTTTCCCCAGTTGGCACATTCCCAGCCCCGAGAGCAATGAGTGCCGGTGGTGCACGACGCATCTACAAAAGGATGCCAAGTATTGAGTCTGACGTCTGAGGGTTTAAAAGAGAAACTGCAAAACAACAAGACAACGACAAAAAGTGTTGTAAAAAACATCAGTATTTTCACATGGATATAGATTCATATTGGACTGTTCTGTACAACCAGGAACAGAAAACTGTTATTATCTTCTTTATGACATTAGGTCCTCCCCTGTAGATGAGCAACAGCTCTGGGTCTTCCATGTAAACACAAAAGATGTGACATAGGAAAACAGTTTTCTATTTGCCTACAGAAATTAGTAACCAAAAATTGCCACATGATATCACAACAACCCACAAATGTAAAATGCACAAAAATAAAAACTTAAAACAAAATGAAATCGGATTAAATGCAGTGTACGACAATAAAGGCTACAATCGCGTTACGAGCTTCACTGCCCAATTCGGACTATTCTGCACCAGAGTTCACATCTGTAATTACAAGTGACCCAAATTTCTCTTTAACCTGATCAGCTGTTTCCCCAGAAATGCTTAGTTATTTCAACCTACTGAGATTCTGTTGGTTTCATAAATAAGAGCTTAAGTCCTCTGGAAAAAAAATCGGAACAGACCATTCTCACATTTATTCATATGTATCTAGGACCAAATCTAAAAGTGGCTCAGACGAATCATATTTTTGTGTTTAGATTTAATTCAAGATGGCTTCTGGGTGGAAAAAGAGAAAAACATTTGTTCCTGAAGATCTTACAAGCTAATTTTTCCATGCTCTCTGGGTGGGCGGGACCTACTCCCCTCTACCTGTCAATCACAGCATCACTAGCCAGTTGCCAGTGTCTCTGAGCTCCTGGATGTGGAACAGGAGCAGTCTTAGTCCCAAGGTCTAGTTTGATGTCTCCAAGATATCACGCTTTAGCCTTTACCCTCACCAGGAGAATGGATTGGTGTCACTTGAACCAGTTAATTTGAATGTTAAAGGGCGAAAAATCTACCACATGGTGAAAAGGCAAGTTTTAGAAGGCAAGATTTCGACCAAACTTCCAATCTGAAAGAGACTTCTATTTTTTCAACTACTGTAACATAGTGAACTCCTGGTGGACCCAGGTTTTAAAAAAAGTTTTACATTTCTGACCACATTGACCCGCATGCCAAACACAAGAGCAGGAAGATGCCATCAGAGGCAGTCACCTTCTCATGACTACCACATCATTACATGACTGTCTGGAAATAATCATACATGACGAGTCATTTTTACAGTTTTATACACTGCCAAATATTTGACCAAGCAGAGAAGAGGACTGTTCCTGTTCAGGAAAAAAAAAAAACCGGGATGCAACAGTTAATACGAAAAAAAAAATACAAAGAGATGGTGATGATGCTGCAGTCTGAAATACTGAACCCACAAAATGATGTCATACTCTGGACGGCAGGACTACAAAAAACTTCACATATTTCATTTCCTGTAGGACTGAACCCGCCTACGCACATCCTAATATTATTTATTTATTTATTTATTTATGTATTTATTTGTTTTCCTATATAATGGTCATCCAGCGATATGCACAATATCAAGGTTGCAATATAAAGTTTCCGTATAAAATTTCCAAAACTGATCTGTTTTATTTATTGGTTCTTTACTTAATTTATCAATTGTAATACATGTGACCTTGATTTATAAATGTGATTTAATTGCATATGTATATATAATATAAATCTATATATTAAAAAATATCATAATACTGATGATAATATCAATAATAATAATAAGCGCGCATGTTGATCTTCTCTATGGTCAGACTTTACAAGTTGTTCCTTTTGAATTATTTTGCCGTGAATGGGAGTTCATGTTTACCAGTGAATATGAAAAATGTGACTTCATCTCAAATGTGATTTTGATTCTCATTTGAATACATGGCAGAAAAAAAAAAGAAGTCACCTGGATGATATTTTGGCTTTGTCTTCAATCGATTCGCCTCAGGCTGAAAACAACAACGGGCAGAAATCAATCAATCAATAAATACAAAAAATATATATATATAAAAAAAAACCATTTTTTTCTAGTAAAAACTGGAAAATGACTTCCTCGAAGGCTCTTTGCAATCCCAGTTTATATTCGATAACCACAGCCTCCGTTAGGAAGTGCTGAGACGGCGTCCCGGCCACTCCGGGATCATGAGCAGATGAGTTTGCTCATTTAAAGACATTCCGCAGTTATTAAAATGCAACTGCTTTCATGGCACTGGCTTAACGCTAATGCTAATCCCTGACTAGAAATGATTTTATCTCTTTACAGCTGATTTATAATGCGAGGTTATTGTTTCAAATCCTGTGCTAATAGATTCCTAACACAGATCAGTGCTAAGAAAATGGAGTCATGATGAAAAAGAGGAGCTCAAGCGAGTTATTCTCGAAACACCAGGGTTTCTTTTCTAGTCCTACAAATACACCTTTACAGCCTAGTGAAATTTTGGACAATCCAAATCCAGTACATATAAAAAACTATTCCCATTAAATAGAATTATTAAGCAAACATCATTTTTCATCAGAATTTACAAGTAAATGAAGCTCCTACAGGGCTGCAAGGAAACTCACCCCATTCTGCTCCAAATGGCCACTCGCCCTTCTGAACTTTGACCCTGGAAACACTTCGTCAAGTTTAAAACCAAAAAAATGCAAAGACGTTCAAAGAAAATCATTCTTTTTAAAATAACTGTTATTCTGAAAAACAGCTGCTTTGCAGATCTGGTAGACTTCCTGCTTCTGTTCCACATCATTAGAAGACATTAAAGTTCAGGATGTAAAGGAGAAGCGGCTCTGTCACTGCATGAAAAAGCTTTAATCAACAATCAGCTGCACTGAATATCGTTATTTTATTCAGCATGATAAAATAAACATCAGAAACTTTATTGGTCAGGTTGCCAGTACTAGCATTTATCTGTTTGTCAGAAATGTCCGAAAATTATACATTTTAAAGCCGCACCTTCTGACCAATCAGAAATAAGAACTCAACCGATTCTGTTGATTGGTTCAGGTGCTGTTTGTGTGTTGGTATATTTCTCTGGTGTATCTGTTGAAGTGCGATCAGTCAGTAAAGCAGGAATGTCCAATCTCGGTCCTGGACATCCTCCAGGACAGAGTTTGGACACCCCTGCAGTAACGGCAGTGGAGACATTTGAATCGGTAGAAGCAGTGCATGCATATCAACAGCAGTAATTGAGATATAAGGCGCTGGAATGCTGTGCAGATCATGGATTCAATTCCCAGCACCACCAATCTGCTACTGTTGGGCCCCTGAGAAAGGCCCCTAACCCACAACTGCTCATTTTAATAAATACATATACGCCCTTCCTAATTCCAATTCCAGCTGGTAAATATATTGTAAATAACTGTGTGGAGTGAGTTCTGGCGGTAGAACGTTCTGAACTTCAGCCTCGCTGTCATTTCTCTGACTGAAGTTTCTCTTTGCTGTGAGTCGAGCGGTGAGACTGAGAGACTCGTTAATAATGATTTAATGAGAGAAGGGAAAACTTTCAGCCATCCGCTCCGGCGCTTCCTCTGCACTCATTTACATCCCATCTTTAACACCCCGTCCGTCCCTGACCTCAGAAAGAGGAAAATTATCCTCAGCTTGAATTCCTCACAGGCTGCAGTTTTTCCACGAGAAACTTCTTAAACTAAATCCTCTTTTTCTCTGAATGTAAAATGATGTGAACGTCTTTGATTCTCTCACCTTCTGGAAACAGTGTTAAATCTTTTGTTTAAAGGGTAAACACACACACACACACACACACACACACACACACACACACCACTTTAACCGAGGAACTGTTCTCCATACACTTCATCAAACGGTCTCTCTCAAAATTATAGAAAAAATGTTAAGAACGTTGGGAAACATGCCAAAAACATGACTTTTACAAAATAACAAAAATACAACAAATAAACCAACAAACGAGTTGAAAAAAAACGAATAAAAAAGAAAACTTTAATGTTGAATAAAAAGAATAACTTCAGGTAACATTTGAATGTAATTCAGCTGCTTTATCAGAGAGAGATAGAGAGAGAGAGAGAGAGACAGACAGGGAGAGAGACAGAGAGAGAGAGACAGACAGACAGAGAGAGGGAGAGAGAGAGTGAGATAGATAAAGAGTGAGAGAAATAGAGAGCTAGATAAAAAAATTTATAGATAGAGATAGAGAGAGAGAGAGAGAGAGAGAGAGAGAGAGAGAGAGATAATGATACGCGCCCTTGTACGCGGAGTGTTTGCGTCCTGTATGATGGCGGCTGTTTTTTTATCTGTCTCTGTGCTAATGCTATCGTTCTAGTGTGACAGAAGGAACAGCGAGGCCTTTTATCATTCCTGCATTATGTGCTCCAGTTTATGGCCTCCGCCACGACCCCTAAAAAGCAGCAGACCAACAGACTGGCGGAGCTTTTAATTTTAGCGCAGGGTTTTTTTTACAGGTCAGTGCCAATGTCCCAGCGTCCCAGCGTCCTGCACATCCCGTCATACTGGACTCGGATCAGTGAGACGCCGGTGAGGTCGCGGTCCAGGAGGAAGAGCTGAGTGTGAAGATCACTGAAACTTCTGCAGACCTAAAACACGTCATTTCCTTCTGTAAACCGTCCCCAATATTACACATAAAACGAAGCACAAAAAACTGAAGATTAATGCAATCACAAACGGTCAAAAAACAACAAAATTAACTTTATCCACAAAAACGCGCATCATCAACACATTACATCATCACATCACTTCATCACATCATCACATCATCACATCAACACATTACAACACATTACATCATCACATCAAACACATCAAATCATCACATCAACACATTACATCATCACATCAACACATTACGTCATCACATCATCACATCACATCATCAACATCAACACATCAACACATTACATCATCACATCAACACATCAAATCATCACATCAACACATTACATCATCACATCACTTCATCACATCATCACAAACACATCAACACATCAAATCATCACATCAACACATTACATCATCACATCATCAGATCAACACATCAAATCATCATATCATCACATCATCACATCATCACATCAACACATTACATGACATTACATCATCACTCACACATCACATCAACACAGATCACATCATCATCATTACACATCATCACATCATCAACACATCACACATCAACACATCACACATCATCACATCAACACATCACACATCAACACATCAACAACACATCAAATCATCATATCATCATATCATCACATCAACACATTACACATCATCACATCATCACATCAAACACATTACATCATCACATCATCATATCAACACATTACCATAATCACATCAACATCATTCACATCATCACATCATCACATCATCATCATACATCACATTACATTATCACACATCAACACATCACATCATCACATCACATCACACATCAACTCATCATCATCATCATATCATCACACGTCAACACATTACATCATCACATCATCACATCATCACACATCAGCATCACATCAAACATCAAATCATCATATCATCACGTCAACACACATTACATCATCACATCAACACATTACATCACATCAACACATCGTCACATCAACACATCAAATCATCATATCATCACACATCAACGCATTACATCACTTACGGGTTTCTTTATAAAAGCCGTTTTTATCTCTTTTAGTCAAAAAAAGCAGCAGATCAGAAAAAAGTGATACTGATATACTATATTAACTGGTGTGTATACACACACAAACACACACAAACACACACACAAACACACACAAACACACAAAACACAACACAACTTATTTTTAATGTTTTTAATTATTTTTAACACAATTAAAATGTTTGATGGATCATCGACACAAACTGTCGCAGGGGAAAGAATGATTAATCAAATATACACAGATGTGAGGAAAAACTTATCTTAGATGGAAAAACCTAAGTTTGTTCTCACACACACACACCACACACACACACCACACACACACACACACTAATTAATGAGACTGAGAAACACCAAGCTGTTCGTTTGGAGGATTTTAGGACCATGTTGTTCATTTTACCACTTTACCATGTGGCATCATCAGCTAATTATAATAGCCGCTAATTAATATTCAAATGTATGCAAAATTGCGTAAACTCTGTCCCACTCTGAGGATCGTAAAGTTTTATCAGATACAGAACAATACGTCACAACCCCCAACCCCCACCCCCCTTTTCTAGATGACATCACACAAACACACAGTGTCACAGTCATTACAAACTCCGCCCTTTAGTGGGAGGAGCTAAAAAAGAATCTCGTGCCTAAAAAGTTTCACTTATTTTAAAACAACAAAAACAAGCAACAAAATGAACATTATATTAAGAAATTATAAGTAAAAAAGTAAAGAAAAGGTAAAGAATTAAATCACAATATTTATAAAATGTTCCTTTTTAAGTGTTTTTTTATCTCTTTAGTCAGAAAAACAGCTTCTCCCGTTCATTAATCCGTGTTTCAGTGCAAGAAAGAAAAATCATTTGTAATGTGAATCAATCAGTTTTTGATTTTGCTGAAATGATTCAATTCAGCTCTAAATTAGGTGATTTATCTAATCAGTCGGTGTGTGTGTGTATTAGTCGGTATGTGTAGTTGCTGGGTTGTGTGTGTGTGTGTGTGTGTGTATTGGCGATTTTATGGGCGATTTGGTGTGGGTGTTTTTTTTTTTTTTTCGATGTGTGTGTATTTGTCTGTATGTGTAGTTGCTGGTATGTGTGGCGTGTGCGTTGTCTGTATGTGTACATTTGTCAGAATGTGTAGTTGTGTGTTGGTGTGTGTGTGTGTGTGTATTTGTCGATATGCATGTATTTGTTGCTGTGTGTGTAGGTCGGTATGTGTGTGTAATTGTTTGTGCGTGTTTTTGTGTGTATGTGTGTATTTGTCGGTATGTGTAGTTGCTGGGTTGTGTGTGTGTGTGTGTGTGTGTGCGTGTATTTGGCGATATGCGTGTTTTTGTCAATGTGTGTGTATTTGTCTGTATGTGTAGTTGCTGGGTTGTGTGTGTGTGTGCGTGTGTATTTGGCGATATATGCGTGTTTTTGTCGATGTGTGTGTGTATTTGTCGATATGCATGTTTTTGTCGCTGTGTGTGTGGGTCGGTATGTGTGTGTAAATGTGGACTGTTGCTGTGTTTTCCTAAAACATTTATTTAACGTTTAAATTGTACTGGTTTTCTCGTCCCTCCGGCTGCAATTCATCTCTCTTACATTCCAGTGCAAAATTCTACAGTTAGCAGATCAATCAGTCCTCTAATGATATTCATTACACAGCCGCGGGGGGAGGGAGGGGAGGGGAGGGGGGGTCGGGGAGGGGGGTTCGCTCTCTCCCTCTCTCTCTTCTTTTATTCAAATCTCTCTCTACATTTATATTTGTGTTCTGAATTTTAATGCAAATCAAAAGGCCAAACGCCTACGCCTACACACACACACACACACACACACACACACACACACACACACAACTGGTGGGTAAAAACACGGGTCTGTGTTTGTGCTTTTTTCCCGGAGGACAAAAAAAAAGAAAATATACGTAGTAAAACTAGTAATACACAATTATGGGTTCAAATCTGTCACCATCTCTTTCTCTCTCCCCCCCCCCCCTCCCCCCCCACACACTTTATGATTAATAATAATAGAATTACAGAAAAAGGTAAGAAGTTTAGATTAAAGGCTTTTTCACTGTTATGACAGCATTAAGAGGTTGTTTGCACATGAAGTGGGACATTTTCAAGAAATTGACTGGAACATTAGGGAAAGTAAAAAACTATGTAGTTTATAAAGTACATTTAAAAAGTCGAGCATCAAAGCGCGCAGTGACACGGGCTGTGAATCAGACGTCTGAGTAGAATCCATGTTGTAGTGAAAGGATTTTTAAAGGCTTTACAATAATCCACAGATTTGGTCAATAAACATGAGGCGTTTGGTACAAAAAGCCACACAAACCAGGAAAACAAATCCAAATCAGTGAACGTAATCAAAGCCAGAGCAGAGTTCACTAAACCAGAAGACATCAACATGAACTTAAATATAGAAACGCTTGGTATGCTCATTTTCAAACAATACTTCACAATGTGGTCAGAGTCCTTATAAAGCTAGCAACAGGAAGTACTAGCAGAAGTGGCTACTCAGGCGAGGGCGCCCTCTGATGGTGGGAGACCATAATCGTTACAGTACCTCCCCCCTAGAAACGTCTGTAGGCCTTTTTTCGAGGTCATTCCTGAGCAGAAAGTTCAGGATAGGCAGCATGAAAGTCCTGTGTGAGCGTTCAATCTAGAATGTCTCATTACTTGACCCATGAACTCTCAGGTCCATAAACCTCCCACCAGCCACCAGATACCCAAGTTGACCTCTTCTTTTCCTGGAATCGAGGATTTCGTTTACATGGTATGCGTGTGCCCTGTCAATGTCAATGCGCGTTGGCGGGTCTGGGATTTGTTTTTTCAACTTGCATGATGAGGCTCAAGCAGGGAGACATTGAAACGACGGTGAGATGCGATGTAAGAGGGCGAGTTCCAACCTGTAAGTCGCTGAATTACTTTGTTGAATTATCTTGAGAGGGACGCATTTGGGCCCTAGTTTTCTACTTGGTAGGCGTAGCCAGGTAGGCGAGACTGAGAGACCACGACCACGGACTGGGAGACACTCTGCAGCTCTCATGGAGATGACATCGACAGCCTGACCCACTGCATCACAGACTACATCAACTTCTGTGTGGAGAACACGGTACCGACCCGGAGGGTGCATTGCAATGTTTCTCTCAACAACAAGCCCTGGGTGACCCCTGAGGTCAAGGCCCTAATGAAGGAGAAGAGGAGGGCTTTATTTCAGAGGACAGAGAGGAGCAGAGGAGAGTTCAGCACAAACTCAAATATAAGATCAGACAGGCCAAGAACACCTACAGGAGGAAAGCTGGAGGAGCAGTTGCAGCAGAACAACGTTCGAGATGTTTTGGAGAGGCCTGAAGACCATCACTGGCCATGGACAGATAGCAGGCACGGGGGGGAACGAGCTAGAGTACCGAACATGAGAGGTTCCCCAGACTTGAGCACATGCTTCGTCAATGATGGTCCAAAACTGTAGTGAAACTATGAGAGAGCTACGGAGGTCGGTAGTGAAATCAATGGATATGTTGAGACAAGTTTCGCTTCTGTGGTATGGGCAGAGGGCTCCAGAAGAAGCCCTTCAGGGTTGCAACAAAAACCTGCAAAATTTGCAAACCTCAGGAATCGTTTAAAGGTCTTTGATGGTCTGAGGTAAGGGACAATCAGTGTCAGCTTTCACTCAGTTAGAGGTCCATGGCAACACCCTGTGTGGGTGATGTGGTAACCTAGAAACTTGACTTGGCCCTAGTGAAACTTACATTCCCTAGCTTTGACAAAAAGCTTGTGCTCCTTGAGTTGACGTAACACATTTTGTATATGCTGAATATGTTCAGAGTAGGAGCGCGAATAGATCAGGATATCGTCAACATATACTCTAACACACAGATTTCAGGAACCCAGGACACAGGGTTTAGAGAGAGACACAGAGTTAGAGAGAGAACACAGGGTTAGAGAGAGACAAAGAGTGAGAGAGAGAACACAGGGTTAGAGAGAGACACAGAGTGAGAGAGAACACAGGGCTTAGAGAGAGACACAGAGTGAGAGAGAACACAGGGTTAGAGAGAGAGAGACACAGAGTGAGAGAGAACACAGGGAATTAGAGAGAGGACACAGAGTGAGAGAGAACACAGGGCTAGAGAGAGACACAGACAGAGTGAGAGAGAACACAGGGCTAGAGAGAGACACAGAGTGAGAGAGAACACAGGGTTAGAGAGAGACCACAGAGTGAGAGAGAACCAGGGAGAGACAAGTCTAGAGAGAGAGACACAGGCTAGAGAGACACAGAGTGAGAGAGAAACACAGGTGAGAGAGAACACAGGGCTAGAGAGAGGACACACAGAGTGAGAGAGAACACAGGGCTAGAGAGAGACACAGAGGGAGTGAGAGAGGAACACAGGGCTAGAGAGAGAGACACAGGAGTGAGAGAGAAACACAGGGGGAGGGGGGGCTGAGAGGAGTTAGAGAGAGAGACACGAGTGAGAGAGAACACAGGGCTAGAGAGAGACACAGAGTGAGAGAGAACACAGGGCTAGAGAGAGACACAGAGTGAGAGAGAACACAGGGCTAGAGAGAGACACAGAGTGAGAGAGAACACAGGGTTAGAGAGAGACACAGAGTGAGAGAGAACACAGGGCTAGAGAGAGACACAGAGTGAGAGAGAACACAGGGCTAGAGAGAGACCCACAGTGAGAGAGAGCAACACAGAGGGAGAGAGAGAACACAGAGTGAGAGAGAACACAAGGGAGAGAACACAGGGTTAGAGAGAGACACAGAGTGAGAGAGAACACAGGGCTAGAGAGAGAGAGAGAGACACACACAGTGACAGACAGACAGTGTGTGTGAGAAAGAGCAAAAGAGAAGAGACAAGAGAGAGGCACACAGAGTGAGTGAGAAAACCAGCTTAGAGTGAGAGAGAGAGAGAGAGAGAGAGAGAGTGATGTGTGTGTGTGTGTGTGTGTGTGTGTGTGTGTGTGTGTGTAAGGGGGGTGGGGGGTGTAAAGGCATTTTAGATGAAAAAATATTTTTCCTTCTTTATTTTATGGTGTGATGCTGAGTGCTCACTTAGTAACTCTGTTTTCTCAATGTGTGTAAATATAGAGAATTTAAGGTGTGTGTGTGTGTGTGTGTGTGTGTGTGTGTGTGTGTAGATCTGAGCTTTTGCCAGAAGAGCGCGCTCTGCCTACACAACGAAACAGCCATGAAAATTCATAAGCGCACAACGCCTACACACCAACACTAAAAATACAGAGAGAGAGAGAGAGAGAGAGAGAGAGAGAGAGAGAGAGAGACAGAGACAGAGAAAGACAGAGACAGAGAAAGACAGACACAGGACAGAGAGGACAGCCTGCTGTGATGGGGATAATCACGTGGCAAACAAAACTAGAATATTTTTATAGATAAAATTTATTTTGTCACTAAGTCAATTTATGTTTTGTGTGATTAAGTGCAGCATAGCATTAATTAGCTGTATTAAAAATAACTGTCAAGAATAAACTGTGTGTGTGTGTGTGTGTGTGTGTGTGTGTGTGTGTGTGTTGACCTGCCTGTTTAATTAAGCAGAATTAATTACTGGGTCAATATAAAAATAATTAACTTGTTTGTTTGTTTTTAAAAGTCTCTTATTCAGCACCAGATTAACAGGGACCTGGGACATTCTGAGGACCTGAGACCTTATGGGGACCTGGGACGTTGAGGGAACTGCACATTTTGTTTAAAAGATTTTCATGTGCATGTTGAGGTCTTTGCACACTTAAGTCCGGAATCATTGTATGCAGTTTTTTCGCATTTGTTATCCTAAGCATCCCCCCCCCCCCCACACACACACACACACACACACACCAAACTGCAGGATGGGAAAGGTGCATGCCGGGCATTGAACCCATCATACATTATTCTACAGCAGTGATTGATCATTCTGGCTCTCTGGTGTTTGGCGGCTCTGAACGCTCCCTACGATGTGAAGAGGACAAAAAAAATCAAACTGGGTTTAAATTTTTGGAAGACGATCGTAAGCGATTGATGGCGTGTGAACATGACAGACACACCGTGAAGTCCTATTTATTTTTTAATATGTGAAAATTGGAACTCTCTGTATAAGTATAAGTATATTCAATTCATTGTCATTGTGGCAGGGTACGTGTACAGAGCCAATGAAATGCATATTTCACATATCCCATCTTAGTAAGTTGGGAATGCAAAGACATTAAAGATAAGAAATTAGGAATGTCAGTAAAAAGTCCTCACGAGGGGAGTGTTAAAAACCGTGTGTGTGTGTGTGTGTGTTTAATTCTGGTGCTGGTTAAATAGCCTCAGTTGCCAGTGTTCTATAATTAAGTCATTAAACCGGTTCATTCTGCTCATTCATGAAGTGAGTCAGGGAGGAAATGACATAAAACACACACACTGAAGCACAGACGTGAACGGAGGCGGAGTCAGCTGATCACACACTCGACTCAAGCTGCACTTCAGAATTTCCTAAAGTTCACGAAACAGAGATAAGAACCCCCCCTTTATTTTATTTATCGTTACTAATAAATTAGTCTTTGAGATGAACACACACACACACACACACACACACACAACACACACACACACACACACACAGACTGACAGGTGGAAACTTTCACACCAAAGCAAACCTAGAGTTTACAGTGAAAACTTGGACCGGAATTCTGGGCAACAATGAAAGAGAATCTTTTATAGTAATCTTTTATATAGTGTTTGTGTTTAACAGTGCCCCCAGTGTGTGTGTGTGTGTGTGTGTGTGTGTGTGTGTGTGTGTGTGTGTGTGTGTGTGTGTGTATATATATATATCTTAGAGGGAATTTGCTCATCCATGAAATCACATGGGAACAAAATGGCCCAAAAGAAGCAGCCGAAGTTCCGGATCTAATTATGCGCTTAAAACCTGCACCGAATAGAAGCTGTTTATGCAAATTAGTATGCAAATGAGCCTAATTTTAGGTGAGTTTTCCTTCAGGGAGATGGAGATCAAAATGTTTAGATTAAATTTAGAGCGTTTATAGCGAGCAGGGTGAGATGAGCTGGACATTAATCACACACAGAACCGACGATGAAACATTTGGAGATGAAAACAGAAAAACACACACACAGAGGAGGAAAATCTGTGTGTCCACTCAAGGAGGGACTTTGGAGAACTGCTGGAATGCAGCATATAATACGCAATGTCCAAAAGGAATTGTGTCTCATCACTGCCTCTGAGAATAAACTGATGCGGTACGTGGAGATACGTGGCACCACCGTGAGTTGACCATGTGTGCAGCTCTGAGATGCCGTCATCTGGCTTGCGCGTCTCCATCGTGGTTTAATGGATTTATTTACAAACACACACTTCGGTGTCACCCAGATGACGATGAGGTCCCTTTTGAGATTGGTTCCTCTTAAAGTTTCCTCCTTACATCATATCAGGGGGTTTTTTTCCTCACCACCATTGAATCAGTGTTGCTCAATTGGGATAAATATAAACATACACTTCCTGTGCAATCTCTGCTGTTCAGTCAGAAGATGGCTGGATGTGAGGAAGGTGATCTGGAGATGGTGGAGAGAAAAACTGATCTCCAACCACCGCTCGCAACTTGGGGATAATTATGGACAATCAATTATTCTTTTTCTCACATGTTGCTAACTTAACACAGTCCTGCAGGTTCTCCTCCATAACATCAGGAGGATTCCACCATTCTTATGCTTTAAGGTCACTCAGTTGCTTGTTCAGTCTCTTGTAATTTCTAAACGAGTCTACTGAAACTCGCTCCTGTCCTCTGAGTGCAATTCGTCCTCTGCAGATGATTCAGAATGCAGCTGCACGTGTTGCTTTCAAACTACCACAGGTTGTTTTCACACACCACTCCACTGCTGCGCTCCCTCTAGTGACCACCAGTAGCTGCACACATCAGATTCAAAACACTGACACTCGCCTACAAAACCAAGAACAGATCAGCACCGTCCTACGTCCAAACACTCTTTACTCCTCGCATAGCACCACACCAGGTCCCTCAGATCCACAATTACTGCTCGACATGTCCCACCATCCTCTAGGACACAAGGTAGGTCTGAATCAAGACTTTTCTCTGTTCTGGCACCAAGATGGTGGAACTTTCCATCAATGTCAAAACAGCAGAGACACCGACTGTCTTTAAGTTGTGTGTGTGTGTGTGTGTTACACTTTGATTTGTGATCTAATGTATCAGTGTTGATCTATTCAATCATGTGCCTCAGAGCACTTTTGTACATCGCTCTGGACAAGAACATCTGCTAAACACTTTAAATGTAAAACCCTTCTAAGATAAATGTGGGTTGAAAGTGACATCATCCTGACGTCCGAGTTAGGATAGAAAAATACACTCACGGATCTGTCTATTTTCTTTTTTTGCACTCTCTCTCTCTCTCTCTCTCTCTCTCACACACACACACACACACACACACACACTCGTATCAGGTTTTAGATTATGCATTGCAGTCTGAGATTCCGCTCCAGAATAAGCTGCAGGTTGACTCATGGAGAAAATGTCTATTTCTGAAGCCTGTCCCGTTCCCGAGCATCGCTGCCTTCCCGCTCTACTCGGAACCTCTTGCCGTTACGTGGACGTCCTTCCCCATCGTCCTTCCCAAAAGCAGTTCCATCTTTGCTTTCAAATTTCTGAAAGATTCACTGCTTCAACCGCCTCATCCTTTTTATTATTAACGTATTCGAGTTACTGCATTATTCAATATAGATTTAATTAAAAAATTCTGTTTAATTTGATTGAATCTCATTCATTCTTTTTCCCGCCTTTTTAGAGGACTTTTAACTGATAAACTAATATATGCTAATTTATCATGATGTAAATATGATTTTTAACCTGATCAGCAACAAGACCCGCCCCGTCACGAGAAAAGCATGCAGGGAATTTCTAGCTTTCCGGAAAACCTTCCCGCTCTACTGACCAGACGTCTGCTTAGTGTTCCAGTCAATCATCAGAAAAAATCAACGTCACCAACAATAACCAACAATTACGACTTTTCCTCTTGCGTGACTGTTGCATCAGTGGAGAAGTTAAAGTGAAGAAAAATTATGTTTTTTTTCCTGTTTTACTGAAGGAGGAATAAAATTGCATGTGTGATTAATAGCACATGAAATCACACGTTACAGCGATTCATTCAATACAATTCGATTTGATTCTCCTACATTTCTGCTTCTCCTGAGGATAAAAGCTAAAAACATCTGCAAGTCCCCACAATCTAAGAGTGAAGAAAGAAAGAAAGAAAGAAAGAAAGAAGCAATGAAAGAAAATGAAAGAAAGAAAGAAAGAAAAGAAGAAGAATGAAATGAAAAGAAGCAAAAAGAAGAAAGAAAGAAAAATGAAAGAAGTAAAGAAAGAACTAAGAAAGAAGAAGAAGAAAGAATCAATTGAAATTCGAAAAGAAGGAAAAAAAAGAAAGAAAGAACAATGAAAGAAGAAAAACGAAAACAAGTAAAGTAAGTAAAAGAAAAAAAGAAGAAGAAGACGAAAAAAAGATAAAGAAAGGAGAACAGAAAGAAAAGAAATAGAAAAAATAAAAATAAAAAGAAGAATAAGAAAGGAAAGTTTTAAGGTAAAAAAGAAGAAAAGAAAAGAATGAAGCAAAATAAAAGAAAGAAAAAAAACAGAAAAAGAAGAATGAAAGAAAGAAAGATAAAAGAAAGAAAGAAAGAAAGAAAGAAAGAAAGAAAGAAAGAAGCAATGAAAAGAAGGAAAGAAAGAAAGAAAGAAAGAAAGTAAGTAAGTAAGAAAGAAAGGGAAAAAAGTAAAAAGAATGAAAAAGTAAAAAGAAATGATGAAAAGTGTGAAAAAAGAATAGAAAGTGGGGAAGGAAAAAAGGAATAAAAAGTAAGAAAGAAAGATAGAGGGATGACGGAAAGTGTGAAGAAAGAATAGGAAGTGGGGAAGGAAGGATGGTTCCTAATTAAAGGATAAAGAATTTACGAATTATCATAGACTTAAATTTTAAACAGAGCACAGCCGTCTATCAAAACAGGGAGTCTCTGAGTGGGAGGGGCTTAGTCTACATCTCCTGTCAATCATAGTGACACTGGCCAATTGTGTGGATCTGTGACATCCTACAGTACATGTTAAACAGGGCAGATAAAACAGTTTTGTGCCCCTTTGTAAAGCAAATTTAAGAAAAAATCTAAAATAATAAAAGAAAAGAAGGTCCAGTTCCACCCTTTCTGAAATGCTCTTTCCCTTCATCCTATAGTTCCAGTAGAAATGTAGCATCAGGTCAGTTTAGATCCTGCCTTCAGAAGGTGATGCCACTGAAGATCAGCTGTCTATAACTGGCCCTCAAACATGTTTCTCCATCTGGACTCTTTTAAAAGCTCATCCCAATCCATCTGATGCTATAGAAGAACCGCAACTTCCTAATCAGCGGAACACATTTTGTCACGTCTGGAAAGGAAAAGAAAAGTCCTCTCCTGCACCCCCCACGCCTCCTCCCAAAATCTATTCACCAGAGTTTGATTTGAAAATGTCTGAAAGAAACTGACTCCTGTTAGAATGATTGCACACCAGTCCCCAAGCCTCAGTAATCATGAAGGATTCGAAAGACTGCAGCTCCTTCAACCCTCACAGCTTGTTTTTGGACTTCATCCCTGACCTGCTAGAAGACAAGCCAGGCAGCTGGACATAAGAACATTAAAAATTAGAAAACTGGATATCTGGGTAAGGTCACTCGGAAGAAAACTGGCGGTCACTGGTTGTTTCAGACCCTCAGGTTAATGAGACCACGTCACCGGATTGCTCTACAGATCCAATTACTGCATGGAAGAAGCTGACAAAGAAATCAACACTAGGACCTGTTAATATCAAAATACCTAAAGACTTCATGGATTTGAGTTAGACAACCACTGAGAAGTTCCTGAGGTTTGTACCTGGATGAGGTTTAGCTTAGCAGCTTTACACTCCAAGCACCAGATACAGTGGTTTAAATTTTAACCTGTATTTAAGTGACCTTCTACAACTGCCATTCTAGTGCTGCTCTTCACAGCTAAAACCTACTATAAACCTCACACAGCTCCTTCTACCCCAGACTGTAATCTTTTGGGAAGCTGAGTGGGGAATGCTCAGATATTTAACTACCAACTGAGCACTCAGCATCTGAACAGCATACCCAGAAATTTGTTATATTTAGTCAATATACGAAAGGGCATTTTTTTTGCGTCTCCTTGTTGCAATGTGAGGTCCAGCCCAGAATTCCAGTTTGGTTGATGTTTAGGCTCTCTGCTCTGGAGTCACAGCACTCAGGGCTTGTTTTTTTTTAAAGTTGCATGTCAGTAGAATCTTCCAGGTGATTTGGTCTGAGCGGAAGGTCAGTGCCTATGCAATCTGCCATGAAATCTGCCAGGTTCACATGCCAAACATATCAAAGATGTCTGCCGATTGTACCCTTGGGTATTACCTGTGCACAAGTTACTAGCCACACAGCTACTTCAGTGCTGGAGTGAGATGTTTCATCTGTTTTTGGCCAAATAATGGTCAAATTGAGGGCTGGTAAATCTTTGTCTCAGTATCTGACAAATACAATTCCAGCTTTAGTTTCAGGTTTAGACAGACTACAGAAGACAGGAAGGGGGGGGTTGTTTGATATCTGCTTAAAAATGTTCCATGTCTCGGTAGACTGCGGAGATAAAATCCAGCTGTATATCTGAAAACTATTTTGGAAAAGAATTTCATTCTCACACTCAGATCCCTGGGGTAGGAAACAGAACAGCGGATTGTTTGCACACAATCAGGAATGAATGTAAATTGATCGAATTTATGCTTGTTAAATAAATAAAGTGTAAAGGTCACCTTGAAGTGTAGAGTTAAAAACTCCATTTCGTTTTTAAACCACAGGGAATCTGTTTACTGCTTGGATATTAAGGGTTTGCAGACTGATCTCCGAGGGGATGTTCATGACATTCTCCTTTTCCAAAGCATTCATGAAGGCAGTGACGGACTGCAATTGGTTAGCAGAATACCCTCGAGACACAGTAAATAGGATTTCGAGTCGGCTGTCTCGATGCCCGCCAGAGAGCTCAGCTGCTCGAGTGAGAAGTGGGTTGTTTGTGCCGTTATTATTTAAAGCTTCTTGCTCCACCACAACAACCTTCTCAACAACAAAAACACCATCTTACCCCTTTCTATGATCTATAAGTCTATTACTGCACATCACCTCTCTGGCAATGAACAGATGATTAAAAACCTGAGAAACCAGGAAGGTGAATTTTCTTTGCAGGTCACACTGGTCCAGCAGAGCCAGAACTCATCCTGGGATAATAAATGAGACTCTAGCTTTTTCTGTGGAGAAACACATGGCCTGAGACACACGGCCTGTCTCACGGCCTGAGACAGATTAATGAACAACAATTGAGAAATAGTATCTTCCATTGTACTGTCATGACATTTCTTCAGGATTCTGACAAGGCCATGGGGAGCCATGTTGCCAAGCTTTAAAAGCTGAGAGGTTTGGGATGGCTGTTTGAGTTCAGTGCCTGGAGCGCTACAGGAAAATAGGTTGAATGGGACTTTAACGGGCTCTGGCCTGCTGTCAGACACTAAGCAGCATTAGACAGAATAGAATGAGGGACATGGAAATGACAGTTAATAAGACAACGGCGAACAGTGAACCGATCAAAAGCATTAATCAGGTGTCACATTCGATACGTACTGTACAGAACTAGAGACAATACAGTCTACAGTGTCCTTTCATCCGGTCCACACCATACCGAAACAGCCATCAGTGCTGATTAGTACTTACGAGTACTAATTGGTCAAATCTAGCTCACACAGGCGGAGTAAATAAGACTGCTGAACAGGATACCAGCCAGACCTCCATCTCCAGAGACAGATCAGGTGTTCACTCTCAACAGTGGAGTGGTCTGGCTACTGATCAAGAGAATAATTATGGAGTTCAAGTCTCAAAACCTCATTTACATTTCAGGCATTTGGCAGATGCCCCTCGTAGTGGTTAAGGTGTTGGACTGCTAATTGGAAGATGAGGGTTCGATTCCCAGGACTACCAAGTTGCCGCTGCTAGCCCCGCTATTGCTCAGTACTAAAAAAGAGATAAATGTAAGTCACTCTGGACTGCTGTAAATGTAAATGTAATGCTCTGTTGCTTAAATGAGATAAAACTAGTTTTGTATTCAGTCATTCTTCCAAATCCCATAAATGGACATGGATAACGTATTTCCTGTGCACTACTGACTACAGCAAACCTTCAGCGTCTGTGGCTACCATGAAATTCAACACTTAGTGAACGAGTCAGAAGCGGCTTTGACTTACGCAGTAAAGATCTTTTCATCTTCATTTTCTTCTGAAGCATTATCACCCTCCCGAGAGCGGGTGGAGTACGTCAATCACATCATCTCCAGAAATCAAGATCTGCATGATGTTATGGCAGGGAGATCTGTACAGCGTCCTCTGTAACTCACTGGTGAAAAATTTAAGGAATGTTATATACAAATTATTGTTGACACACCCAAATTTGAGAGTTCTAGCTCACGTTTTTACATTTTTCATAGACTTCCTGAAATTCTACAAGTATGAGAGCGTTCAGAGCCTGTGTAGAGACTCTTTAGAAAGTATCCACAGTAAGATTAAAAAGTTCCAAGGAGCCGAATCTGATCAGCATTTCCAGGACTCCCAATCATTAAGGGGGGCAAATACTTTTGAAGAATACAGATCTTCCCACCCCCTGAGGGTGCACCTGTTATGAGTTGTACTTGGCACTGCAGAGATTCAGGTTTTATTCCCAACTGCTCCATTTGCCGTCCATAGCAGGGGGTCCCAAAGGACGCAGGGGTCGTTCTCTCGCCTGTTGCTATGCAACACAGCAGTCTGTCAAGCATCCTTACTGCGAAAAACGGGAAAAAACTGCATCGTTTTCTCATCTCGAAATTCAATCAAGAGAAGCAATTTTGGAAACATTATTTCACTAACTGATCCTGATATGCAAATTCCGCATCAATGATCATGTAAAAAAAGAAAATGACCTTCTCTAAGGCCTGAGTGTGGGTGGATCCTGCAGTCGAGCTCCAGTTGAGAGAGAGGAAGAGTTTGTGCACCGCTACATTCTCTTACTGTTCAAACAAGTCAAGATGATTTAAAAACTAAGCGTCTTGAGGATGGTTAATGATGTCTCTTACTGCAGTGTCTGACTTGTCCTTTAGCAGGGCTTTAGCAGATAGCGGTGTTACAGTAAACATCTGCTGTCCCTGTAGCCCTGCTCTTGTCAGTAGCGTCCCTGCTGCACTGTTATCCTGATTGACGGCTGGACCTGCTCACCCGCCCACAGCGATGCCAGCAGATCACCAAGGGGCCACAGGACAGGATCCAAGACATGCGTGAGATTCAAATCAGTATAGGAGGCTTTTCTACTAACTGATTAGGACCAACAATTTCCTCCGATTCGCACCGCTTAATTATGTTTAAGGTAACAAGCAAAGGCAAAACAAATCTCACAGGAAGAAAATTTCATTTAAGTGAAAGTCAGAAAGTATTCAACTTTAAGAAAACCTCATTCCCAGATTCAAGAGTCTAAAAATACCGGATACAAAGAGATAACCACATGTATGACTACCTAGCATGCTTGCTAACATGCTAATTAATTAGCCAGATAATATCCTGTTAACCCAAGCAAACCTAGAACCTGGGTGGACGTTCGGTTAAATATTAGCTGGAATTCTAGGTTGCAGAACTGAAACTTGGATAATTTAAAAAAAATTTCACACTGCTAATTAAACAAGCTACTTTGCAAAAGAAACTATCTACCTAACACAAGAACAAAAGTGTGTTAGAAATGGATGCAAATTTGGTGAAGCAAAAAAAAAAAAAATTCACAATAATCCCACAATCATGAAGTCCCTGGAACACCAAGCCTTTCTTATTAGCTGAAACTTTAAGCAGGTGTTTAATCAGGAAGACAGAGACAGATACTGGTTCTGGGTGTTGTAGTCCATGGTGGCCATGTTTGTAGGCCCTGTGGTACTCTGCATAGTATAGTTAAACCTGATAATAAGGTAGCTAGCTAATTTAACATGCTAGTTTACTCAAACTTTAAGTCATTTTAATTATAAAAAGTTTTAAAATTTGTGTTCGTATGTAACTTAATCTATAGTCGTGGGACAATTTGATCTTTGTTTATTAATAAGGATTTAACATACTAGCTAATTTAATTAAAAGAAAATTATACCGAGTATTTAATGCTAGCTGTAGCTTGCTAGCATGCTAACAGTGTAACTGAATTAACGTTTGGTTAATCGGAGAGACTCCGTCACTGAGCTTAATTTTAGAAGTGTCTGGTTTTATTACTCACCTGCAGTCCAACCATCACAGCAGTTAACAACCTCAGACACAAGAAATACCTCACCTAATAATAATTTATCCAGAAAGTCTAGTTGTTTGGAATTTTCTCTCTGGGAACACGGAGGATTGGTGAGGGTGAAGGAGAAGATCCAGAGATCAGGGATCAGGATCACGTTTACTGACAGCGATTGATGGAAGTTTAAGAAGGGTTGATAGACACAACATACATTGAAGATAAAACTTGCTGAGTTTTGATTCTTTCTAAAGCCAAAACCCTTTAAAGGGAGCAGTCGATGTGTGTGTGTGTGTGTGTGTGTGTGTGTGTGTGTGTGCTGTCAGTGGGTAAGAACGATAGCTTAATCTGTCGCGCCCTGTCGAGTTCAAGCTAACCGTGCATTTCTGCTAGCGCTTTTATCGCTCTCTCTCAGGTGAATCGTAAAATCCTGCCTGACTTGCAGATTCTACCGGATCTAAAGGTGGTTTTTGGGAAGTCGGGGTGAAATTATGGGTCAGAGAAAGTGTAAAAAAACAATAAATAAATAAATAATAAAGAGAGACTTTTTTGAAATCTATGTCCCTACATACCAAAATAACCATCCAAAAGATCTAATTGTATTTTATTAAAGGAATAAGCTGTTCTCTGATTGGTCAAAGGTCTTTATTTATCAAATTTACTCTACTGCACAATAAAATTCTTTTCTTCACATAAGTTGAGGTCTGAGCACAGAGTCGGCCATGATATAAGGGCCCCTGGAGCAGAGAGTGTTGTGTGCCTTGTTTTGGGGCCCAACAGTGGCAGCTTGGCAGAGGAGGGGCTTGAACTCCAACAACCATCCTTGATTTGAGCTACCACCGCCCCTCGGTATTCAGATATCCTGGGGTCAGCAAGCCAGATGGGGTTAAGGGCCTTGCTCAAGGGCCCAATGATGAGAGCTTGGCAGTTCCAAGGTTTGCAAATTTCCAAGTTTCTGGAAGGAGTTTCCAGTTCCAGAAGATTCCACACCTTTGCAGTTTCTCTGTAACATAACAAGCCTCTTGGTTGGGTTTTTTTATGAAGCTGTTGAAACTTTAGATTTAGGAATTTGGTTTGATGTAACTGGATTAATAGTTATTTTAATGAAACACATTTCGGGTTGCAGCGTTATTGAGAAATAATCAGTTCTGGGGTTGGCGAGAGTGACGCGCTCACGCGGCGCTGTGTCTCGTTAATGAGATAATACCGAAACCTGCAGTTACGTAAACAACACTAGTTGTCCTGTCCTGTCCTGTCCTGTCCTGTCCTGTCCTGTCCTGTCCTGTCCGTCTCTGTGCTCACTCGGTTTTGGTTATTAAGCCTAGTTCAGTTTCTCTCCACAGCCGAAAAGCTCATCGGTATGAAAGTCTGTTGAAACTTTAACTTTCGCACTAATTGCACCACAGAGAATAAAGACGACACCCGAAAGCAGCTTTAGTAAAAATCATTTCAGTTCAATACGACGATCTGCTATCACACAATCTGCTCATTAACACACACAAAGGAGGACAGACGGAACTGCTCTGTGAAAAGGACTTCCACTTAATTACCTCGCCTGAGAGACAGACACTTGTGTGTGGGCAGGCTTTGATATCAGGGTTTGGACCTTATGTCCCCACAATGACAAGGACAATCACAAGGATATTGTCTGGAAAGTTTTCAGTTGGTCTATTATGTTAGCTTGTAAACACACACTTTAACACACTGTGTTGACATTTTGGGGACACACAGCCACATGCGTCAGGTAGGGACATTTCATTAAATAAGATATAAACAAACACACACAAATGCATTGTGGGGGCAAACCACCTCACGTGGTCAAAACTTGAGTCATCATGTAAACACACATACAATACACACATCGACGAAGAGGTGGGGACTTAATGCCAAAATTAGATTAGATTAGATTAGATTAGATTAGACTTTATTGTCATTGTGTAAGGTACGTGTACAGAGCCAATGAAATGCAGTTATAGCATCTAACCAGAAGTGCATAAGTGACTTATTTATAGTAAATAGACACACACACACAGACACACACACACTTTCACACACTCAAAATGACCCTACAAATTACACACACAAGGACCAGCCACATGACAAAGGGTCAAAACTGTCTGAGAGAGAGAGAGACAGAGGGATAGAGAACAAGAGAGAGAGAAAGAGAGAGAGAGCAGAGAAAGAGAGAGAGAGACAGAGAGACAGAGAAGAGAGAGAAAGAGAGAGAGAGGCAGAAAGAGAGAGAGAGAGAGAGAGAGAGACAGAGAGGAAGAGAGAGAGAGGCAGAGAGAGAGAGAGAGAGAAGAGAGAGAGAGAGATAGAGAAGAGAGACATAGAGAAAGAGAGAGAGAGACGGAGAGATAGAGAAAGAGAGAGAGACAGAGAGCAACAGAGAGACACACACACACTCAAAAAGACCCCACAAATTACACACACATGATTGACTTGCCACATGACCCACAAAAGGTCAACTCTCTGATATTGCGACTGTTGTGGTGACATTCATTCCACCAAGACACACAGACACACACAAAGACAGACACGCACACTCACACACACACACACACACACTCATAAGTTGAGCAAACTGATAAAGTGTAAAGCTAATACACACACCCGTAATCTGTGTTGCTACAGGCAGGTCTCACAGTTATAGTTGCCTGATTGGTAGGTGTGTGTGTGTGTGTGTGTGTGTGTGTGTGTGTGTGTGTGTGTGTGTGTGTGTGTGTGTAACATACACGATTGTTACAGCTGTAGCTATGTAATTAGATCAGTGTTCTCCAGAGGAGTTTCTTCTTATTCCACACCACGTTTCTGAAATTAAATAAAAACTGACGACTGCGTTCACCATCTTGTAATTTATACTGTAGCGCCTAATGCGATCAGCCACCTGCGCTGTGCATTAATATCACACACACACACACACACACACGGCCCCCTGTGCACACACACCTACTGTTAATTACTACGAACTGGCACAAGCAGGAAGTGAGTGAGAGGATGTTCACATATCAGATCTAAAACCATGTGGAAACGCTAAACGCTGAAGTTTCTCCTTCTTTTCTAAGCACTTCCGCTCCGGTGGTGTGTGTCGTTGCTAAGCAACCATCAGCTGTGCTCTCCATTACAACACGGACACTTCAGCAACTCATTTCCACCTCTATTGTAACTCTGCTACAGACTTTATTTAAGAAGAAAATAGAAAAAACACACACTGATGAGCTGCTCCTCCATTTTCCGGCTGAGGTTTCAGTGTAATGGGAAAGGCGATGAAGCTGATTGGTCGGTTCTTGTCACATGACCCACAGATAATGGAAATAATAAAATAAATCGTATAAAAGATGTGATGTGTGAGCGGCCGCTTTAACACACACACACACACACACACACACACACACACACACACACCACACAGGTTTAACGCATGTTAGCTTGACTCTCTCTTGCATTTCTCCTGCAGTCTCCTTTTTTTCTACTTAAAGATATTAGGACAAAAACATCACACACCCAAACTACCCAACACACACACACACACACACACACACACACACACACACACACACACACACACACACACACACACAGCAGCTCTTGAACCTTAACTACAAATAGCAAATTGAAACATGTACGGAATTTCAAGCCGCCCCTGTTCGGATTGTTCATTAAATGATTAATGTGGGGGATGTGATCGTTTTTTAATGTCTTTGTGCTGCGGTTTGGTTCTTCAGCATCAACAGATCTTCAGTTCTTCAGTTCTTCACTGCTCCGAATGGCGTAAGTGCCTCATTTCATCAATTATTGAACTCCAGCAGCTTCCATTTGCTCGCCGGTGAAACTGTGCTGAAATCTCTAACGGGTGGAGACGCTTTCAGTGTGAGGAGGATGTCAAGCGCAGGACACAGCGGGACCCAGCATAGTGCTACCACCACCAGGTCTCACCTCCAGTTCCTGAGATCCCAGAGATCCTGCAAGCAGCGAGATGAACATCGACACCATCATCCCACTCATCCACAGCTCCTCTCCTCCTCTTCTCCCAATCATCAATCAAAGAGAAGAGTGCACTTTAATGACACTCGCTGCTTTAGTGGAAAGAGAGAGAGAAACAGAGAGGAAAAGAGAGAGAGAGAGAGAGAGAGAGAGAGAGAGAGAGAGGAGAGAGAGAGAGAGAGAGACCCCTGATAAAGTGTCCCCACTTCAACAATAGGCCACTCGAGTAGATATAAAAGCTTTCTCTCTTCTTTCTCTCTCCCTATTTTTCCCCTCTTTCTCTTTCCCTCTGTCTCTCTCTCTCTCTCCTTTCTCTCTCTCTTCTTTCTCTCTTTCTCTCTCTTCTCTCTCTCTCTCTCTTTCTTCTCTCTCTCTCTCTCTCTCTCTCTCTCCTCTCTCTCTCTCTTCTCTCTCTCTTTCTCTCTCTCCTTTCTCTCTCTTCTTTCTCTCTCTTCTTTCTCTCTCTCTCTCTTCTTTCTTCTCTCTCTTCTCCTCTCTCTCTCTCTTTTCTTTCTCTCTCTCTCTCTCT
>VCAZ01000479.1:0-38647 GCA_005784505.1 Bagarius yarrelli
AGCTGTCTCACCACTGTCTCTAAACCATACATCATAGCTGGTCTCACCACTGTCTCTAAACCATACATCATACACCATACTCATAGCTGGTCTCTACCACAACTGTCTCCTCTAAACCATACATCATAACTGTCTCACCCACTGTCTCTAAACCATACTCATAGCTCATACATTAATAGCTTTCACCACTGTCTCTAAATACCATATCATAAACCATACTCATAGCTGGTCTCACCACTGTCTCTAAACCATACATCATAGCTGTCTCAACCACTGTCTCTAACCATACATCATAACCCATACACATAGCTGTCTCACCACTGTCTCTAAACCATACATCATAGCTGGTCTCACCACCTGTCTCTTAACCATACATCATAGCTGGTCTCACCACTGTCCTCTAAACCATACATCATAGCTGTCTCAACCACTGTCTCTTCAACCATACATCAATAGCCTCACCACTGTCTCTACCATACATCATAGCTGGTCTCACCACTGTCTCTAAATACATAGCTAACCCGCTTCTCACACTGTCATACAGCTGCTCTGACCACTGTCTCTAAACCATACATCATAGCTGTCTCACCACTGTCTCTAAACCATACATCATAGCTGGTCCATCCATGTCTCTAACTATAACATCATAGTCCATCACACTGTCTCTAACCCATACATCATACATATAGCTGTCTCATACTGTCTCACCACTGTCTCTAACCATACATCATAGCTGGTCTCACCACTAAACCATACTCTAGGTCTCACCACTGTCTCTAACCCATACATCATAGCTGTCTCTAAACCATACATCATAGCTGGTCTCACCACTGTCTCTAAACCATACATCATAGCTGGTCTCACCACTGTCTCTAAACCATACATCATAGCTGGCAACATACACTGTCTCTAAACCTCAGCTGGTCTCACCACTGTCTCTAAACCATACATCATAGCTGGTCTCACCACTGTCTCTAAACCATATCACCATCTATAGCTGTCTCACTCAAACCACTGTCTCTAACCATACATCATAGCTGTTCTCACCACTGTCTCTAAACCATACATCATAGCTGTCTCACCACTGTCTCTAAACCATACATCATATGTCTCTAACCCATCTCACCACTGTCTCCTAAACCATACATCATAGCTGGTCTCACCACTGTCTCTAATACCATACATCATAGCTGGTCTCACCACTGTCCTCTAAACCATACATCATAGCTGGTCTCACCACTGTCTCTAAACCATACATCATAGCTGGTCTCACCACTGTCTCTAACCATACATCATAGCTGTCTCACCACTGTCTCTAACTAACACATACATCATAGCTGTCTCATCAACTGGTCTCACCACTGTCCTCTAAACCATACATCATAGCTGGTCTCACCACTGTCTCTAAACCATACATCATAGCTGGTCTCACCACTGTCTCTAAACCATACATCATGTCCTACATCAAACCTACATCATAGCTGGTCTCACCACTGTCTCTAAACCATATACATCATAGCTGGTCTCACCACTGTCTCTCTAAACCATACATCATAGCTGGTCCTCACCACTGTCTCTAAACCATACATCATAGCTGTCTCACCACTGTCTCTAACCATACATCATAGCTGGTCTCCCCAACTCACCACTGTCTCTAAACCATACATCATAGCTCACACGTGGTCTCACCACTGTCTCTAAAAAACCATACATCATAGCTGTCTCAACCACTGTCTCTAAACCATATACATGTCAAACTCATAGCTGGTCTCACCACTGTCTCTAAATACCATACATCATAGCTGGTCTCACCACTGTCTCTAAACCATACACCATGTCTCTACATCATATAGCTGGTCTCACCACTGTTCTCTAAACCATACATCATAGCTGGTCTCACACCACTGTCTCTAACTATACATCATAGCTGTCATGTCATAGCTGTCTCACCCTGTCTCTAAACATACAATCATATCTGGTCTCACCACTGTCTCTAAACCATACATCATAGCTGGTCTCACCACTGTCTCTAAACCATACATCATAGCTGGTCTCACCACTGTTCTCTAAACCATACATCATAGCTGGTCTCACCACTGTCTCTAAACCATACATCATAGCTGTCTCACCACTGTCCTCTAAACCATACATCATAGCTGGTCTCAACCACTGTCTCTAAACCATACATCATAGCTGTCTCTGTCTCACCACTGTCTCTAAACCATACATCATAGCTGGTCTCACCACTGTCTCTAAACCATACATCATAGCTGAGTCTCACCACTGTCTCTAAATCATACATCATAGCTGTCTCACCACGTCTCTAAACCATACATCATAGCTGTCTCACCACTGTCTCTAAACCATACATCATAGCTGGTCTCACCACTGTCTCTAAACCCATACATCATAGCTGTCTCACCACTGTCTCTAAACCATACATCATAGCTGGTCTCACCACTGTCTCTAAACCATACATCATAGCTCACCACTGTCCTCTAAACCATACCATTATAGCTGGTCTCTCACCACAGTCTCAATCCATACATCATAGCTGGTCTCAACCACTGTTCCTAACCATACATTATAGCTGGTCTCACCACTGTCTCTAAATCCGATACATCATAGCTGGTCTCACCACTGTCTCCCAACCATACATCATAGCTGTCTCACCACTGTCTCTAAACATCATACATCATAAGCTGGTCTCACCACTGTCTCTAAACCATACATCATAGCTGTCTCAACCACTGTCTCTAAACCATACATCATAGCTGTCTCACCACTGTCTCTAAACCATACATCATAGCTGGTCTCAGCCACTGTGTCTAAACCATACATCATAGCTGGTCTCACCAATGTCTCTAAACCATACATCATAGCTGGTCTCACCACTGTCTCTAAACCAGACTCCTACATCATACTCTCTTCTCACCACTGTCCTCTAAACCATACATCATAGCTGGTCACCACTGTCTCTAAACCATACATCATAGCTGGTCTCACCACTGTCCCATCTAAACGCATACATCATAGCTGTCTCGCCACTGTCTCTAAACCATACATCATAGCTGTCTCACCACTGTCTCTAAACCATACATTGAGCAAAGACCATGCTGTCACCACTGTCCTCTAAACCATACATCATAGCTGGTCTCACCACTGTCTCTAAACCATACATCATAGCTGTCTCACACTGTCCTCTAACCATACATCATAGCTGGTCTCAGCACTGTCTCTAAACCATATATCATAGCTGTCTCACCACTGTCTCTAAACATACATCACCACTGTCTCTAAACCATACATAGCTGGGTCTCACCACTGTCCTCTAAACACATCACCAGCTGTCTCTAAACCCATGTCTCCTAAACCATACATCACCACTGTCTCTAAACCATACTTCATAGCTGGTCTCTCCACTGTCTCTAATCATATACATCATAGCTGGTCTCACCACTGTCCTCTAAACCATACATCATAGCTGTCTCAGCCACTGTCTCTAAACCATACATCATAGCTTGTCTCAGCACTGTCTCTAAACCATACATCATACCTGGTCTCAAACAATACACTGTCTCTAAACCATACATCACAGCTGTCTCACCACTGTCTCTAAACATACATCATACATCACCATGTCTCTAAACCATACATCATAGTTGGTCTCACCACTGTCTCTAAACCTACATCACAGCTGCTCACCACTGTCTCAACCATACATCATAGCTGGTCCTCACTACTGTCTCAAAACCATACATCATAGCTGGTCTCACCACTGTCTCTAAACCATACATCATAGCTGGTCTCACCACTAACTGCTGTCTCTAAACCATACACATAAACATCATGCTGTCTCACCACTGTCTCTAAACCATACATCATAGCTGGTCTCACCACTGTCACTCCACCCATCTAAAACCATACATCATAGCTGTTCTCACCACTGTCTCTAAACCATACACATAGCTGTCACCACTGTCTCTAAACGTACATCATAGCTTGGTCTCACCACTGTCTCCAAACCATACATCATGCTGGTCTCACCACTGTCCTCTAAACATAAATCATAGCTGTCTCACACACTGTCTCTAAACCATACATCATACTGTCTCATCACACCACTGTCTCCTAAACCATACATCATAGCTGGTCTCACTACTGTCTCTAAACCATACATCATAGCTGGTCTCACCACTGTCTCTAAACCATACATCATAGCTGTCTCACCACTGTCCTCTAAACCATCCTCTACTGTCACCACCACTGTCCCTAAACCATACTTTATAGCTGGTCCCCACATTTCAAATCCATACATCATAGCTGGTCTCACCACTGTCCCTAAACCATACATTATAGCTGGTCTCACCACACTCTCAAATCCATACATCATAGCTGGTCTCACCACTGTCTCTAAACCATACATCATAGCTGGTCTCAACACTGTCTCTAACCACACATCAGAGTGGCATACCACTGTCTCTAACTATACATCATAGCTGGTCTCACACTGTCTCTAAACCATACAATCATGCTGGTCTCCCACTGTGTCTAAACCATACACATAGCTGTCTCACCACTGTCTCTAATCATCAATCATAGCTCTCTCACCACTGTCTCTAAACATACATCATAGCTGAATCACCACTGTCTCTAAACCATACATCATAGCTGTCTCGCCACTGTCTCTAACCATACATCATAGCTGTCTCACCACTTCTCTAAACCACACACTGCACCACTGTCTCTAATCCATACATCATAGCGGGTCTCCAGCACTTCTCTAAACATACATCATAGCTGGTCTCAGCACTGTCTCCACAATCATACAGCACTCAAACCATAGTTTTGGTCTCACCCTGTCTCTAAACCAACATCACAGCTGTCCTCACCATCTGTCCTCTAAACCATACATCATAGCTGGTCTCACTACTGTCTCTAAACCATACATCATAGCTGGTCTCACTAACTGTCTCTAACCATACATCATAGCTGTCTCACCACTCTCTCTAAACCATACATCATAGCTGGTCTCACTACTGTCTCTAAACCATACATCACAGCTGTCCTCACCACTGTCTCTAAACCATACATCACAGCTGTCTACCACTGTCTCTAAACCATACATCACCACTGTCTCAATCCATACATCTCATAGCTGGTCCTCACCACGGTCTCTAAACCATACTCATAGCTGGTCTCAGCACTGTCTCTAAACTATACATCATAGCTGTCTCATCATGTCTCTAAACCTGTTCATTATAGCGGCCTCAGCATGTCTTTAAGCCATACATATAGCTGGTCTCACCCTGTCTCTAAACCATACATCATAGCTGTCTCACCACTGTTTCTAAACCATACATCATAGCTGTCTCACCACTTCTTAAACCATACATCATAGCTGTCTCACCACTGTCTCTAAACCATACATCACAGCTGCCTCACCACTGTCTCTAAACCATACATCTTACATCACCACTGTTTCTAATCCATACATCATAGCTGGTCTCACCACTGTCTCTAATCCATATAATCTACAGTCTCAACTACCTATCCTGTCGCTAAACCATACTTCACCACTGTCGCTAAACCATACATCACCTACCCGTCGCTAAACCATACATCACCACTGTCGCTAAATCATCACACTGTCGTAAAAACATACATCCACCACTGTCGCTAAACCATACATCACCACTGTCTCCATAAACATACATCACCACTGTCTCAAACCATACATCAGAGCTGGTCTCACCACTGTCTGTAAACCAAACATCAGCACAGCTGGTCTTCTCCAATGTCTCAAATCATACATAATAGCTGGTCTCACCACTGTCTCTAAACCATACATCATAGCTGTCTCACCACTGTCTCTAAACCATACATCATAGCTGGTCTCACAATGTCTCTAAAACATACATCACAGCTGTCTCACCACTGTCTCTAAACCATACATCATACATGCACCACATGTCTCTAATCCATACATCATAGCTGGTTTCACTACTGTCTCTAAACCATACATCATAGCTGGTCTCACCACTGTCTCTAATCCATACATCATAGCTGGTCTCACCACTGTCTCTAAACCATACATCATAGCTGGTCTCACCACTGTCTCTAAACCATACATCATAGCTGTCTCACCACTGTCTCTAAACCATACATAACCACTGTCTCTAATCCATACATCATGCTGGTCTCACCACTGTCTCTAAACCATACATCATAGCTGGGTCTCATCACTGTCTCTAAACCATACATCATAGCTGTCTCATCACTGTCTCTAAACCATACATCATCCACTGTCTCTAAACCATACATCATACATCACCTCACTGTCTCGAAATCATTCATCATAGCTGCTCTCATCGCTGTCTCTAAACCATACCTCATAGCTGTCTCACCACTGTCTCTAAACCATACATCATAGCTGTCTCACAACTGTCTCTAAACCATACATCATAGCTGGTCCTCTCCACTGCTCTCTAACTCATACATTATAGCTGGTCTCACCATCTGTCTCTAAACCATACATCATAGCTGGTCTCATCCACTGTCTCTAATCATACATCATAGTTGTCTCACCACTGTCTCTAAACCATACATCATAGTTGGTCTCTCCACTGTCTCTAAACCATACATCATAGTTGTCTCACCACTGTCTCTAAACCATACATCATAGTTGGTCCCACCACTGTCTCTAAACCATACATCATAGTTGGTCTCTCCACTGTCTTGTACACCTTCCCCTTGATTCTAGCTGATATTCACCTGTCACACATCACTCTTGACACGTTTCTCCACCCATCTCAATCTGCCTGTACTCGATTCTTTACCTCTTTACACATAGTCCATCGGTTCGTTGGACTCTAAATTATTTTTCTCTGAAATGTTCGGGGTTTTTTTTTGTCTGTGCTTTGTGCATTTATTTACCTGAATAAACTTGTCGGTGTTCTGCTCGTCTGTCATGGTGTTCTTGTCCGGCTCGGTTTTAACACTTGGTCTGTTCGGATTATTTTCCATTAAATATCAGGATTGATTATTGTTAAACTTTAGATTCACTGCGACATGTTTGCAGGAACTTTATTACCCCAGACTCGATTTAGCGCGTGCGGGAGGAACACCCTGTCAGGACCTGAGTCGCATTTGAATGGAAGCGAATCAAAGCTGTGTATTTATAGTTAATGTTGACCGAAGCGCCTCGCTTTCATTAGCAATGAGTTGTTTTTCAGTCCTGAATGAAATATTCGCTCGTGTATTGTGAGATCAGCGGAGATTCCCGGAAAACCGGCGACCAGCTACAGATTGAGTTCACTTACGGTTAGCTGGTTAGCACAAAGCGCTAATGCGGATTGGCAAAAAAAGCTAAAACAGCCACAATTTTAACCATTAACAGGCCTTAAATTTGGACAGTTATAAATGAATCATTGAAGAAACAGGTATCGGGACAGTCCGCTCGCGGTCCACTGCGGGTTCGGATGTGTTTCTGAAATAACAGGAGGATCAACATCATCACTCTGTTAGCAATTTAGCCCGGAAACGACCAGCAGACTTTCCGGCTATTCCTGTCATCGCCGGCGAACAAAAACACAAGGGATTTCATCACACTGTCCGACTTGATCTAATACGTGATCTATCACTGTTTCCAGAGATTGTTTGTATTTTATCTGTGTATTATATGGTGCAGATTTATATTTAGTATTTTTTAATCATTTGTTTTGAATCAGGCAATTTAATAGACCACTGCAGTGTATGGTTTTGTCCATGAGGCGGGGAGGTCCTCACCCATCTGTTCACACGCGCCACGCTTCAGTCTGTAGTAACGCAGAATGTATTTCTGTGTAAAATATTACTCTTTTATACTCTTCATTAAATAAAGTATTATTAATAGTTAAATTAATAACTTGTGTATTCGGGCTTTAAATATTGTCTTGCATATTTGAGCTTCACTCATGCGGTTAGTTGTAAATCCTGACTGTGTTCTGATCTGTAAATCCCCTTTATGCTGTCCAGGTTATTGAAATTAACGATTATTAATTTAAACAAGTCTTCAAAAATAACAGTAAAAAGAAAATCTGTAGTTTCAGAAACGAACAGTTATCATGACAGAGCGCATGCGCAGTTATGTGTGAACCGTGTGGTTTTGTGGCCTGTTTCACCCTGTTAAGTAAACCCTGTGATTTACCCGAGGCAATAGCCTTCGACCGGTGACCGGAAGGAGACATATTCGGTTCACTTAGTTTTGTCGTGGCCACAACGTAATAACTCGTGGGAACGTCATATGTCATTGCCAGGAGATCATTTTGTCGAGGTAACGACATCCTTATGTCGTGGCCACTCGATGTTAAGTCGTGGCCTCGAGATACTATGTTGAGGGAACGCATCCGTTTCTCGGGCCATGACTTGGAATGTTGAGGGAAAGACTTTGAAATGTAATGAATACACTGACCGTAACCGCAATACGGGGACACTGGCAGTTGATAAGATGTAAATACGGTGATTAACTAACGTGTTCTTTAAATTCGGATATCATAAGGACATGCTGTGGTCTCTTATATTTAAATCACAGGTAGGTTATAAGTGAAAGGCTCCTAAAGCGCAGTGTTAAGTTTAACGGGATGTACCGTCGACAGTTCGCTATAGGTTAAATGAATGTTCTATCATCATTAACCAGTAGCAAGCAGCTGCGCTTCCAGAAACTTAGTAGAACGAAATAATAACCAGTGGCGTGGCTTTTACATACCTCTCAGTAACGGCCTAAGCGGGGAAAAAAGCCTTCTTACAGGTACGATAAGTACGTTTACAGAAATATAAAAGTCAGACACGTATGAAAGATTATAAACAACATTATAAAAACAGTGTCAATTAGTAGTTTAATTATTTATATTTGTTTAAGTTTTTTCCTTAGTGAAATATATATATTTAATATAGATATATATATATATAATATATATGTTTAAATGTCACTGCTTCAAAAAAATAAAGGGAAACTAAACAACACAAGTAACTCAAGCAATCGCACTCTGTAAAATCAAACTGCCCATAGGAAGCAACAATGACTGACATCCATTTCACATGCTGTTGTGAATGAAAAAAAACAGGTGGAATTATAGGCAATTAGCAAGACACACCAATAAAGGAGGTTATGCAGGGGGACACAGACCACTGTCGGTCCCTGCTTTCGGTGATGTTTTGGTCCTTTTGAATGCCGGGGTGGGGGGATTTCACTCTCGTGGTAGCATGAGCGGAGTCTACAACACACAAGGGCTCAGGTAGTGCAGCTCTCCAGGATGGCACATCAATCGAGTGTGGCAAGAAGGTTGCTGTGTCTGTCAGCTAGTGTCCGAGCATGGAGGCGGGCTACAGGGAAGGCAGTACATTAGGGACGTGGGGAGGCCATAGGGGGCAACAACCCGAGCAGGACAGTACCCACCTTTGTGCAAGAGGAACAGGAGGAGCACGCCAGAGCCCTCAAAATGACCTTCGCAGGCACAAATTGCTGTGCTGCTCAACAGTCGAAAAGACTGAATGATGCACGCGTCACAGGTGGGGTTGTGCTTACAGCCAAACCATGCCGGACGTTGGCATTTGCCAGAGCACCCTGCGCTCTTCACAGATTAAGCAGGTTCACACTGAGCACAGTGAAGACGTGACGAGTCGGAGACGCGTGGAGAACATTCTGCCGCAGGAACATCCCCCGCAGACGGTGTGGCAGTGCGCGTAAGGTGTCCGGTGGCATTTATTTGGAGGGCAGCCAGCCCTCCAGTGCTCGCCAGAGGTAGAATGCTGCCATTAGGTACGAGATGCGATCCTCGACCCTTGTGAGACATATGCCAGTGGGGTTGCCCCGGGTTCCTCCTAATGCAAAACAATGCTCGCCTCATGTGCCGGAGTGTGTCAGCAGTCCTGCAAGACGAAGGCATTGATGCTATGGACTGGCCCGCCCGTTCCCCAGACCTGAATCCAATGGAAGCACATCGGGACATCATGTCTCGCTCCATCCATCCACCAACGCCACGTTGCACCACAGATGTCCAGGAGTTGGCGGATGCTTTAGTCCAGGTCTTGGAGGAGATCCCTCAGGAGACCATCCGCCACCTCATCAGGAGCATTGCCCAGAGTTGTAGGGCGGTCATACAGGACGTGGAGGCCACACACACTCATGAGCCTCATTTTGACGTGTTTTAAGGACATGACATAAAGTGATCACCGTTATGTGTTTTCCACTCAATTTGAGGTGACTCCAAATCCAGACCTCCAGGGGTAAAATTTGATTTCATGATAATTTTGTGTGATTTGTTGTCAGCACATCATTAGTAAAGAATAAAGTATTAATAAGACTATTTTATTTATTCAGATCTAGGATGGTGCCTTAATTTTGTTGAGCAGTGGATATAGATGTATCTTAGATATTATATTTTTTTTTTTTTATTAATTATTTATTTTTTATTATTTATTTCTTATATATATATATATATATATATATATAATATATCTATATCTATATATATATATATATATATATATACCAAACATGTCCCCTCCCGGTCACCGTAGAAATGTGACGGAGCATGTGATTTGTTGAACTAATACGCCCATCACTGACTGAGCCGCTTTTTGAGGCAAAGAGAGAGAGCAAGATCTCATTCATTTGTCAGTTCACTTATACAACTGAGCAATTTGGGTTGAGAGCCTTGCTCAAGGGCCCAACAGTGGCAACACTCTGTAACCTCATTTCCCTAAGGGCAGGAACAGGACATTGTGGAGCATCCGCTATGGGAAAATCCATACTCTCACTTTCTCTCTAAAGATTATTGGCTCATCTGTACATGTACTGGCACAATGCCGCGGTATGCAAATAAGCCACATAGTGCCACCCTCTAGAGGCAGATATAAGGGGTGCAGTGCGGCAATATTCCGAATCTGAGCCTGAACGTTACTTGCAATGTTTCGCGAGCGTAGCGATGACCGCAATGAGGTGACAGACATAACCGGAGACGTTCCCTTTCAAGCTTCACTCGACATTGTGTGTTAATGTGTTAGTGTGTTAGTGTGTTAATTCCTGCCGCGTGAGCAGACGCAACAGGAAAAATCCATTGTTCATAAGCCAATAGCCCCCCTCCTCTGGCGAGCCACGGCTAAGCCTGGGGAATGAGCTACTTGGTAAGAAATACTGAGACAGCTCGATCCGCACAAAACGGGTGAAAGAATACATGTCCAAAGAGCTGCAAAAACTGGGCAGAAACAAACCGCAAAAACAGCTTAACATATCTCCAGAAACTGCGCTGACAGAGTATGTATTGCACTAGAAAGGGCAGGAGTTCTCTCATCGCGTATTAGAAAAAATCCTCTATAAGACGGGAATCTGACAGCCTGCATGTATAGAGGGGGCATAGTAAAAAAACTGCTACTGCGCTAAAAAGGGCAGGGCAAAGAGAAATATTCACATGTATAAACCAAAGCACTTAGAAGCTGTGTAGCATCCAACAACGGCGTACACGATATAGAGAAATGAGCTGCACCGTACGGTGCAGACAGAAAATATTTTGCAGACACAGTAATTCCCACTCACTAAAGTATGCATGTCGTCATCAAGGACACCTCTAACTTGTAGAACCTTGCAAAAGTACTATGCGAAGACCAACCTGCCGCAAGGCAAATATCCTGAATGGACGCACCTTTAGCCCACAAGGACACAATAGCTCTCGTGGAGTGCACTTTAATGTTGAAAGGGCAGTCCACACCCCTATTTGCATAAGCAGATCTGACAGCATCCACAACCAGTTGGGCCACGTACCAAAACCTCGGTCGAGCAATAATGATGCAGTCACAGAGCCCGAAGAACAAACATCATTTACTGAAAACGCGTGAATGTCTCCCACCCGCTTAGTCATCGCTAAAGGGAGTGTCCCCCCTTGAGAGCAAATCTCACACAAAGAGAACAGGAGTGCACACCACCCTGTAGTTTATGAATGAAACCATGGACGTATTGTCGGTATGAATCAGTACATGCCGCAGTACATGAATCCGCAGCAGAAATGCTAAAAATACTGCCTCGAACTCCTAACGGTTCTCACCGGCTCTACATTTCTGGGTCGTACCACGGCCTCAGAGTACTGACACATCCGTAAGTGACCACAATGCGCATGCTGTCCGCTTCCAGTTCCAGGCTTTTGCCAGGACCCGAGCTTTCAACCAAAACTGCAGCGGTCTCATATGCAGGAGACCTCTGTGACAGATGGCTGAGGCTGAAGCCATCAGACCCAGAAGCCTCTGAAAGGTCGCCAAGCGTGCATAGCTGCCCCGCCTAAAAAGGTGTAAGGTGGATAAGATGCTGGCTCTGCGCTGCTAAGACAGACGAATGCGCATCTCCAGCGAGTCGAAAACATACTCACAGATTTGACTCTGACTCGGTTTGAGGACGTTTTTCTGCATGTTCACGCACAGCCCCAGCGACTTTAAGTGGCATGAGAAGTGGACTGCCGCGAATAGGCTAGGATAAGCCAGTCGTCCAAATAATCAAGGATGGCGCATCTGACTCGCTCGAACCCGAAGGGGAGGGCTGTGTAGTGGTATGCCACTCCCTTGAAGGCAAACCTGTCTGATATATATTGCAGTACAGTAGTGTTTATATCTTTCAAGGGGGAGGAATACATAGGGGTGGAGACAAAGTATGCAGTACACAAAGTATGTGGGAACAGTGTCGTTTGAATGTAAAGGTGCTAATCCAATCAGCCTGAAAGTATACTCTAGATCTTCACATCATTGGTTCTCTTGAATGTTATCATCTTTTTCATCAACTTTGCCAGTTAATATTATTATATTATAACCTAGATTTAACATTTTATAAATTTGTAATCCAACAAGTGTAACGGACCAAAAGTATTGCATTTATGGAAATGTGTGAACCCATAAGAAACAGACTAAAATCAGTTAACATGTCCCTGTGTAGAGCAGCAGGTGCCTTTGTGTCCGATGTTTCTGGTGCACCTTCCAGTGCTGAGGCCTGTCTGTTTGGCTGCACCTTGACCCATGCTGGTCTGGAGTCACAATAGCAAATTGTAACAAGGGAAAAGTGGTGGCTCCCATGGAAGGGAAGTGGTGGCTCATGGTTAAGGTGTTTGATTACCAACCTGAAGGTTGTAGGTTTGATTCCCCGCTCCACCAAGGCACCACTGCTGAGTCCCTGAGCAAGGCCCTTGACCCCCGATTGCTCAGTTGTATAAATGAGATAAATATGGGTCGCTCTGGATAAGGGCTGTAATGTAATGTAATGTAATGTATGTAATGTAATGTAAATTACAGTCACCTAAAATAAATCACTAATGCACTCACAGACATAAGCCACTCATTAAAGAAATTGGTCAAAAAATGAACTTTGTCTCTGATTACCAATTATATTGCCCACAACCACATGACAGGCCTGAATGGCTTTGTTAGTTGGGCTGCACATACACTGGTTCTGGGTCAGGGTCATCTGGGGTTGCCACATCCTTAGCAAGTGGTATGCTATGTATATGCGTAACATTGTGTAGCCACACCACAGGGCCAGCAAAATGCCGTCCTATCAAGACAGCGCCACCAGACACACATCACTCACCAAGAAGCCACCTATAGCGCACCCTGCCACCTTAGAGCCTTATACCAACTATGCTGTTGCTACTAAAGATGTATAAATCAATCAGTTGACCCAGGCCCACTTTGCCACAATATTTGTTGGGCGCACTTGTGCATCACATATTATTTACACATTTATTGAATGGAAATGTTTCTGATTCAACGTATGCAAATTCTTCTTCAGATGGCGCATTTATAAAGCAATGTGTGAGCAGTCTCGATCACTCCGATTACATTAGAAAACTGGCTATTGCTGCAAATTGCCCTTTAATGTTTGGCTCGTCAAATGCATCGTACGGGAACCTTATAAACCTGGTAAACATGCAGATAATCCTGTCCCATACAGCTGGCATTGCACAGCTTAGGGACGACTGGCTTATTCCTGAGCGGGCTGCCAGTTGCCAGGAAACCAAGTGTTGTCAGCATCTGTAAGGGAATGGGTGATACATGGCTCCTTCCTGTCTGTCTCCCCAAATTCGGACCCAACTCAGCACAGAGCTCCAAAAGGATAGCCCTTGGAAATCTAAATCGGCTGATAAGCCAGCCATTATTGTGGTCCAGAAAATTACTGTTGTTTCTTCGGAAACGGCTATTGACAACATCCTCTAATAAGGCCATTGCCATAGATGAAGGGTCATTTAAATTTGCACATGCTTTTATATGTTCTTACTAATTTGCATAATTAATAGAAACATATGATGTCAATTAGCGTATTAAATCAATTACAAATTAATAGAAATGTTTCTCACAGAACCTAGAACTTAGGAAATAATGGGAATTGGCATGAACAATGGAAATTGGCTTAAGAATATTAAAAATTAGCAGCAAGTTGAATAAAGATACGTTTTTGCCACTTTTTAATCAATGTTATAACTCTGTGTAACTCAGTGTAGCTGCTGCCATGTCATAGCCATGTTTTTTTCATTTTTTATTTAAACTAAAACCATTTTTATCAGTTCAGAGCAAAATTCAAGAATTAAATGAAACAAATTTTGTTGCAAACCATCAAACTTTAATCACAAAAAACTTTACTGAATAAAACTGATTCTTGTACTCCTTTGCCTTTTTCTGCATCAAGTTGCTGGTTTCTTCAAAAGGATGAAACACCTTATGAATTTTTCTGAGGGATTTTAATCGTTACCTGCAAGAGCACAAATAGCATCACTGACTAAATTTAAGTGGTAAAATATAAGGTTATATGCCAAGAGTCATGAGTTGTTTTAGATCAATAAAGACTAGCATAAAAAACACACCAGTAAAATTCATGCTAAAGGCAGTCATCCATGATCTCAAACATGTCTGATAATACAGACCACAGGTAAATAATTAATTTAATTATATTTTCAATAATTTATAATTCTGGCAAACTTCTGCCCGAATAATTTTTCCTTACTTTTCCTTTGCTCGCCAAAAATAGATGTGTAATCGATTTTATGATCTGTTTTTGTAGAATGAGATGTGTATGCTTACAGTTTTGACTTCAGTGTAGTTTTCTAGGCCATACTCTCCCAATTCACGTCCGGTTCCTGAGGCCTTGTAGCCACCAAATGGAGACTGAACTCCAAATACATTGTAGCAGTTAATCCTGTGGACACAAAAATATGAAAAGCTAAAAATTGTCGATATCTCCAAAAAGAAAAAAAAAATAGCATTAAACAGTTTTTTCAAATGTCTAACTTCCAACTTCTAGTGGGATTCATAAATAACATTTTTATATTTAATCCACAGACTTTATCTAACCAGGAGGACATCCACAGAGACATGGTGAGAACCTCGAAATCCCTATAACATCAGTTATTTTTCCTAAGCAATCAGTATGGGGTAAAAAACCTGCACATCTTAGAACATTAAAAACATTAAAATTGATGCATGTGGCAGCTCAGTGTTGTTGGAAGAGGTTGTGAGTTTAAATCCCCTGCTCTCTTTTTGACAATAATGGTTATTATTGTCAAATCTCACATTGTTTTGACAATAATGGCTGTATGTTGAGTTATAGGACAGTAAATCTAAACAGTTTGATGACTCCAAAATATATCCCATGTCATTTCTATAGTATTGCTTGTTGAGATGATATACTAAAATGTTTGCTGAAATTAGAGGGGTGTACTCACTTTTGTAAAATACTGTTCATAAAAATGAAAAGTGCAGGTCGCTCTGAATAAATTGCATTTGCCAAAATGTTACTGACATACCAAACAGTGCCAGCACGCAGACTGTTAGAGATGTACTGTGCCTTGTTGATGTCTGTTGTGAAGACAGCAGCTGCCAGGCCATATTTTGTGTCATTGGCTCTTTCAATCACCTCTTCTATAGTCCTAAACCTCAGTATTTGCATAACTGGACCAAAGATCTAATCAAATACAGAAATAATGTGTAATACGTAAAACACTATTAACATTTACATGTCAATGTTCTAAGGGATAAGAAATTATTAGCCTCAGCATTACCTCTTCACGGGCAATTGTCATGTTATCCTGAACATCTCCAAAGATAGTTGGTTGGATAAAGTAACCGTGGTCTGCTGCCTCATTGCCTCCACACATAAGCTTTGCTCCCTCACATTTCCCACTGCTTATGTAGCCCAGAATTTTCTGGTATTGCTCTTCGTCAATCTTTAACCAAAAGAGCAAATAATGCAATTAATAATAATTCTGAATATACTGCAGTGGAAATATGAAATTTTATTAAACAAATGTTATCATCAATCTTGTAGACCTATGGAAACTAATTTTAGTTTCACAGGCTGGTGTTAGCATGTCTGCATCAACACAACCCCAGTGCCTGTGAAACAGCTAGACTGACAGTCACTAGACTTTCACATCTTACACCTGAGAATGTTTACGTGATTCTGGAAGCGGGAGGTGTTGTCAAATAGCAGTTTTTGAATAGGGAGCCAGGCAGCGTGAGAGCCAAAGAATTTTAAGTGCTGCTTTAAAAGTGGAACTTTTACAAAAATAATCCGGTAGTGAACCGGAAAGGACCCAAGCTGAAATTGAACACAGGTCGCTGGAGCGCAATTATGCATGTGGGTGCCTTCCTTAAACCTGTCACTCATAAATATCGATCACACCTCATTTCATTAGTCAGCAAAGTTTATCAGTACCATAACCGTCAGGGTAGGGTACTGACAAATACATTCCTGCCGATTTTAATTAATAATTTTTTTTTCCAATTAATCACCACTGATAGCTGATTAATAAAACTATTAATAAGTCATACCGATTATATTTAGGCTACATTGACAATTGGAAAACCTTTGAGGGCAAAGCTGGCCTGTTAGGATGGGACAGTGTCCATCCCACTCGGGAATGAGCCGCTCTCCTTTCTTGCAACATAGCTCATAGTCTTAGAATAGGACTACTTAATCGTTGACTACCCAGAGCCCAGGCCAAGCAGCAGACCAACAGGCTAATCCGACCGTCTGCTAGCTGCACAGAGTCGTCACTCAGGGTTCATAATATTGAGACTGTGTCTGTTCCCCGAGCTAAACAATATAAATATAGAAAAACGCTAAAAGTTCGTTTTAGTAATTTAATTAATATAGATATTCGTAATTCAGAGAATACTGAACACACAGCCTGCACCTCTGATCTAAAGCTAGGATTGTTAAACATTAGATCTCTTACTTCTAAAGCGCTTATGGTTAATGAAATGATCTCAGACCTGGAGTTTGACATTTTGTGTTTAACATGGACTAAACTGAATAAGTATATAGCATTAAATGAAGCTAGTCCTCCAGCATTCAGCTACATACATCAGCCTCGCCAAAATGGTAGAGGAGGAGGAGGCGTTGCAGTTATTTACATTAATAATCTAACTATCGTACAGAAACATGGACAAAAGTTTAATTCATTTGAAGCTCTCTACAGTAACCTTACATCTGCAGAGACAAATAATAAGCAGAGTCAGTCGATTTCTTTAGTTCTTATTTACAGACCCCCAGGACCGTACTCTGAATTTCTTAGTGAATTTGCAGATTTTCTTTCTAACCTGGTTGTCTCCGTTGATAAAGTGTTTAATTGCTGGAGACTTTATATTCATTTTGAAAACTCAGACGACCCGCTGGAGAATGGCATTTATGTCCTTACTCGACTCAGTGGGAGTAAATCAGTGTGTCATAGGACCCAATCATAAAGCAGGTCACACATTAGATTTATATTATCTTTTGGAGTAAGTATAAGTAATGTAGTAACAACTCCTCAGTTCAAAATTATTTCTGATCACCATCTTATATCATTTAAAATGCGCATACTAATAATGCAACGTAACGCCGCGCTACCGCTTTAAACGTACACTTACATCAACTTCTGCTTTGAGCTTTATTAGTTTATCTTCCAGAATTGTCTTCTGTCATTGGATCGCCGTCTGATCCAACGAACTCGAGCAGGCGACTGAATACATAGATTCCGCATTCCGCTATACGTTAGATAATGTGGCTCCAGTTAAAAGAAAATAATTAAAAGATAAGAAAACTCGCTCCATGGTCTACATGAACACACACGCTTTTTTAAAACAGAGCGTCCGTAAACAGAAAACATAATGGCGCCAAACTAGATTGTTGGTTTTCCAGCAGCATGGAGAATTCTATGTTATAAAAAAGCTCTTAGTGTAACTTGATCAACGTATCTTTCTAACCTTATTGAAATAATAAAAATATCCCAGATTTCTATTTGAACAACTGTCGCAAAATTAACTAGGAACAAGACAACCTCAGAAACCTGCACCATAACTGCGTGCAGCAGTGAGGATTTCAATTAACTTTTTTGATAATAAAATTGCAAACATTAGGCAGAAAATTCACGCTTTAAAACCAGACCTTTCGATTGATTCTGATGAACAACTAACCGCATCAGATCAGAACTTAGAAGAGACAACCTAATCACACTCATCTCTTTCTTTCACAAAAATCGTCAACTTGTGGTATTAGATCCTATACCAACACACTTTCTTAAAGCAGATAGTACCCGGCAGTATCAGAACCCTGTTGAAAATAGTTAACTCTTCACTCAGCAGTGGGTATGTTCTGAAATCTTTAAATTAGCAGTTATAAAACCTTTAAGTAAGAAACCTGACCTTGACCAAAATGAGCTGGTTCGACTATAGGCCGATATCTAACCTTCAGTTTATCTCTAAAATCCTAGAGAAGGTAGTAGCGCAAGCAGCTATGTTCATATTTACAAAGAAATCACATACACAAACTTTATCAATCAGGATTCAGGCCTCACCACTGCACAGAGACAGCAACTGGTCAAAGTAGCTAATGATCTCTTACTGGCATCCGATCAAGGCTGTGTCTCGTTGCTTATATTACTTGACCTTAGTGCGGCGGCTTTCGACACCATAGATCACGATATTCTTCTTCACAGATTAGAAAATTCAGTAGGAATGAAAGGAACGGCTCTTGCGTGGCTCAGGTCCTATTTAACAAATCATTACCAGTTTGGTTGATTTAAATGGTGATTATTCTGCGTGCTCCCCTTGTAAAGTATGGGGTTCCACAGGGCTCGGTTTTAGGCCCACTTCTTTTCTCTCTTTACATGCTGCCTCTGGGAAACATAATTCGTAAGCATTGATATCAGTTTCCACTGTTATGCTGATGACACACAGTTATACGTCTCATCAGGCCTGATGTGAAAGGCCAGTTTAATAAAATTGGAGCAATGTGTGAAGGAAATAAGAGATTGGAGTTATGCAATTTCCTCTTGCTTAACCTGACAAGACGGAGGTTCTGGTTCTAGGACCCACAGGTAGCTAAAAGTAAGCTTCCTGATCACACCTTAACGTTAGACAGTCTTTCTGTTTCACCAAGTGCAACAGTAAAAGATCTGGGGTGTGATTTTAGACTCCATCTCTCATTTGAGCCCCATGTCAAACCATATTACCAGGATAGCGTTCTATCATCTCAGAAATATCGCTAAAAAGAAATATCCTGTCAACTTATTGATGCCAAAAAATTTGTTCATGGCGTTTATCACTCCAGGCTGGATTACTGTGATGCTTTACTGTCTGGATGTTCAACTAGGTGCGTTAATAAACTTCATTTAGTCCAGAACGCAGCGACGAGAGTCCTTACTAACAACTAAAAATATGAGCACATCACACACCGGTCCTATCCACACTGCATTGGCTCCCAGTGAGACACCGCATCGATTTTAAAATACTACTTTTAACTTATAAGCTCTAAATGGTTTCGCGCCGCAGTACTTAAGCGAACTTCTAGTGTCTTACGTCCGCCACGCCTACTTCAAACCAAAGGATGCAGGCTGCCTGTTCAGTACCTCGCATTATAAAAACTACAGCAGGGGGCAAGCCTTTTCTCACAGAGCCCCAAAGCTATGGGAATTGCCTCCCTATGTATGTTTAAGAATCAGGCACAGGCTCAGTATTTAAGTCCAGGTTAAAAACGTATTTATTTAATCAAGCATTTTGTATTGATTCCCCTTAGATAAAGGAGCAGATCTGGGGGACTCATGGGTGTTGAGTATTATGGTGATCTGGTATGTTTAGATGCTGTCTTCCCCTCTCTTACTGATCAGTGTTAATGATGAAAGTGGCTGGTTGCTTAACATAACAGGGAGCCCTCATGTCTGGGTTTCCCTCTGGTTCTCCTTTTAGTTATGCTGACCTAGTTAGTCTTGCCGGAGACCATCCTTGCACTCTATGTTTATTCATTTAATCAATCCAAACCGTGTGATTACATTGTCACTTAACTGTTTTCCTTATTTTTTGTCTTTTTTTCCCTCTCTCTCTCTCTCTCTCTCTCTCTCACTGTTGAGTTACATATGCCACAACGGAGCTTCCGGTTATCCAGACCATATCTCCACCCCGGACCTGTTGGACCCTTCCCTGTGACCTGCCCCAGCGGATGATACATCACCAGGGTGACCAAGGACGTTCCACTTCGCCATAAAGACGTTCCAGCTGTTCTTTAGGGATTAATGATTTAAGTTGTTCACACACACACAATGTAACCACATAATTTCTGCTACTTGTTTTTTACCCAAATGAGGATGGGTTCTCTGTTGAGTCTGGTTCCTCTCAAGGTTTTTTCCTATCTCATCTCAGGGAGTTTTTCCTTGCCACCGTCGCCCCCGGCTTGCTCAACAGGGACAAACTGATTTCTGTTTTATTTATCTCATAATTTCGTAAATTGTGTAAAGCTGCTTTGTGACAATCACCATTGTAAAAAGCGCTAAACAAATAAAACTGAATTGAAAATTGAATTGAATATTTACAGCTTGCCTGTTCTGGAATGACTAAAAAGGGTCTAGTGTTATTATATCATATAAAAACAACCAAAATCCCTGACACCTTATGCTGTTTACTTTGATGCCATATGTGAGTAAAATGGAGCTTTAAACATTTCTGCTCAGCATTCACAGCATTTTAGAAACCCTTCACTGCAGATTTTTATTTCCCTAATTCTCTCTTACTCTGTGCTTCCCTTCAATTACTCCTCGCTGTATATTAGCTCTGTGGAAAAATCAGATAGAACTGGAAACCTATGTAGTGGATGTAAAAGGAGTGATGTATTCACATTTTCGGGTTTTAGATAAAAATCTAGCTGCTGCATTTTGGACTAACTGAAACTTGCTTATTGTTTTACCAGATCGTTATGACAGTAAGGCATTACAGTAATCAGGCTTGAGGTTGTGATTGTATCTGTGACTTGAGTTATCTGTTGTGTCCAATTTGGTGTTCTTAATTGAAAATTGTACTGCAGCAAATACCTAATAAAAAGTTATCTACAAAGTTTTTTTTATAGAAAATGATTATATAGACAGAACGGTCATACCTGTGGCCCATGCTCAGTTTGAAGATTAAAGGGATTTCCCACCACTCTCTTCTTTGCTTTTTCCACACTGCGCTCAACAAACTCATTGTAAATGTTTTCCTGTACGTAGGTGCGTGATCCTGCACAGCAACACTGGCCCTGGTTGAAGAAGATAGCCATATGGGCCTGGTCCACTGCTTGGGCCACTGTAAGAACAAAGAAAAAGTAAACAACATTTGTACTTTTGCGTATTTAAAACTAGACTTGCAATCAGCTGGCATGCTGCAGTAACATCTAAAATACAATAATGACCGAATTTAATTTAGGATGTATACAGAAAATGTACTAACTGTCTGCATCAGATAAAATAATGTTGGGACTCTTCCCTCCTAGTTCCAAAGTAACTTTCTTTAGGTTGCTGGTGCCAGAGGCTTGCTGAATTAGGTGACCTACCTAAAGAAAATTAGGCATGACAAAAAACATATTCACACAATGTTCACAGTGAGGGAATGTATTTGATCCCTTGCTGATTTTGTTTGTTTGATCAGTGTATAATTTTTAATGTTTGTTAATTAAACAGTGAGAAACGGAATGACAACAAAAACATCCAGAAAAACACATTTCAAAAAAGTTATAAATTGATTTGCATTTTAATGAGTGAAATAAATATTTGTTCCTTTTACAAAACAAGACCTGGTACTTGGTGGAATAACACGTTTCTTGTAGTTCCTCCAGGTTTGCACACTTTTTCTTCATTATGCCTTGAGATAATTAACAAGATCTGTGTCGTTTCGGGCTGATTCCTCACTGATCTCATGATCATTAAAACTCCATTAGGTGAGATCTTTCATGGAGCCCCAGACTAAGGGAGATTACCAGTTATTTTGTGTTTCTTCCATTTGTGAATAATTGCACCAACTGTTGTCACCATTTCACCAAGCTGATTGGTGGTGGTTTTGTAGCATATTTCAGTTTTCTGTAAATCTACAATCCTGACCCTGATCTCCATTAAAAGATTTTTGGTCTTGGCCATAGTGGAGAGTTTGACACCTGTTTAATTGATGGTTTCTGTGGACAGGTGACTTTTATACAGGTAATGAGCTGAGATTAGGAACACTCCCTTAAAGAGTGTCCTTTTAAGAGAGTCCCCTTTGAGAGAGTGCCCTTTAAGTCCCTTTTTGTTGTTATTCTGTCTCTTGCTGTTAGAATAAACCGAACATTAAATTATAGACTGTCATTGGGCAAATGAAAAGCAACAGGGGTTCAAATAATTCTTAACACTGTAGCCCTGCTGAAGGGATATTTAGTGTCAATAAAATATATACAACAATTTAATTAAGCAGCTTTGTCTTTGTCAGAAATTTGGCAAATAGTGTAGTGAAATGAAAATGTTCTTTTAGGACCTCTGGATACATAAAGTTTAAGAGCTACATAAAGTAAGAAAAACATATGGATCAAGTAACATCACACAGTTTACACATAGTTTTGACAGTGCAAATTAAAACATCTAATGGCATAGTGAAAAAAAAAAACAAAAAAAACTTAGACCAATTGTGAGGCTGATTATTAAAGATATTATTAAAAAACAGCATAATAATTTAGCATTTTTACATAATACTATTTACTATTATTAAAGATTATTATGCCATTAAGTATTTACATTACTATTTTTTCTAGCACCCAGTTCACTGAAAAGGTAAAATGCCCATTCCTCATTGATGCATGTGTATGTATATTTTAGTTCTGTTACCTCAGTGGAACCAGTAAAGGCAATTTTATCCACATCAAAGTGAGAAGCAATGGCTGCACCTGCAGTAGGACCCATTCCAGAAATGATGTTCACAACACCAGGAGGGAAGCCCACCTAAAGATAATTGGTTAAAACAAAATGTTATAAAAATGTTATTTATACTGTACATATCACATAAGATACAGTATCAGGGGTGCATTTAAGCCTATAGGTACAGCTTTAACCTCCTTGATTAGGCTGGCCACATAAAGTGCAGTAAGAGGTGTCTGCTCCGCCACCTTCATCACCACGGTGTTGCCTGTAGCCAGGGCAGGTCCCAACTTCCAGGCTTGCATCAGGAGAGGAAAATTCCACTGACAAAAAATGAGTTAACAAATGGTGTTATTACAAAAGAGAAAAGAAACTTTCTTATGTTCATTTGTATTTAAAATAAAGCTGAACCTATACACAGCTACAACAATTCCTGCCTCCCACAACCAGAGGGTGCCCCTTGCCTAAGTTCTAGCAATTTCACTAGTACTTCCAGTTGCTAGACATCTGCTTCATAGCAGCACAGATAACCAGAATGAGTGTTTGCTGGGTCAATCTTTAACACTTACTTTCATTGATTACAACATCATAAAAAAATGATTATACCATAATGATAAAAAAATGGCTATAGTTACAACATTATGAAACCTTTTTTTGTCATTTAACATCTTTTATTCTCAACTTATTTTCTCCACAACATAAAATTCGCAAATACAAAAATGAATACCAATTTATACTGCTTAATAAGTAACACAAATATAAAACAAATAATAAAAAGTGATATCTGCAACAGTAAGAAGACTCAGAACACGGGGTTAGAATCAAACAGAAAACATCAAACTTTTATTCCAATAGATTAAAACAAGAAGGTATTAACAAAACTTAGTATCTTTGAAACAAACAAAGAACTGAGAGAAAAACAGGGTTATGCAAAACAAATATGTCTCTTAAAATGTTACTTTTTTAAACAGAAGGAGCATAAGAAGTGTTCAAGGGACTTGGAACCTGGGGAACTTTGGAAATTGCCAGAAGATTAAAAAGGTGAGTTAGAATCCTTTGTTGGAAATTAAATTATAAATAAAGTGGTACCTTGACTTACAAGTTTAATTTGTTCCCTTACAGAGCTGGTAACTCAAATTACTTGTTTGTCAAATTATTTTTCCCCATTGAAATGAATTGAAATCAATTTTTTACTTGCGGATTTATATTTTTATTTTATAGATTGCAAAATAAAAGATACACTACATTGCCAAAAGTATTCGCTCACCCATCCAAATAATCAGAATCAGGTGTTCCAATCACTTCCATGGCCACAGGTGTATAAAATCAAGCACCTAGTCATGCAGACTCTTTTTACAACCATTTGTAAAAGAATGGGTCGCTATCAGGAGCTCAGTGAATTCCAGCTTGGAACTGTGGGATGCCACCTGTGCAACAAGTCCAGTCGTGAAATTACCTCGCTCCTAAATATTCCACAGTCAACTGTCAGCTGTATTATAAGAACGTGGAAATGTTTGGGATGTGGAAGTGAGTAAATACTCTTGGCAATATAGTGTATTATAATGGCTAGCAGAAAAGCAAAAAAAGATTAAAAAGCCTCCCGCACCAATTAAATCGCATGGCTGGAAGAATTTTGGCTTCACAGGCTGAAGTGATAACCGCATCTATCCAGAAGTTTATCGCTGCAAGATCAAGCCAGAACTTTATGAACAGGGAAAAAAATTAAAATTGCCGCAGATTTATTTAATGCATCTATTGCAATCATAACAGATGGCTGGACATCAAGTCCGATGCCACAGGCATGCCCCCTCTATGAGAGTTACACACGTATAAATCTAGAACAGGTACTGACAGAAGCAGTAGCAGAATGGACGTTAAAATGCCACAATATAAAGTTATTTGAAATAATAAAGTTATTTTTTTGTAATAAATGCAAATCAAATTATATTTGTCTTTTCCCCTTTTTTGCCAATCCGAAAAATGATCCAATCGATGTCTTAAAAACCGTGATGTAATCCGAACTGTGAGTTTTGCTCTAATATAGAGCAGTAAGTAAGTTTAAGGTAACGATGCGTCATAGTAAAATAACTCTAGAGCATGTATCATAAGCGCTAGGGATTGGCCAAAAGGGAAATAAGCCCAAGAATGAACGATCAGGAAACTGTTAACGTTAATGTGTGGGGGTGACTGTTAGATGCAGGCCATTTTATTTACCAGAGAATTCATTAGCGCTAATGCTAAGGAGGAGCTTTATGCACACCCCGCAGACTGTTTATCATCGCTGTTTTAACCATGCAAATCTCAAAACAGTGCTTTCTAAATTTTACCAATATGTGGACTTTGCGACGGAAGAGAAAACCACGCAGGATCTTGTTTATACAAAGACTCCCGACGCGTACCGAGTTGAGTCCTCCCCCGCTCTCATCTCGGATACTTAGACCACATCTACATTATGCTAATTTTAGAATACAGACCGCTTGTCAGGCGCTCTAAACCGGTTTTAACGAAGGTGAGAACGTGGCCAACAGAAGCTACTTCTGCCCTTCAGGACTGTTTCGAGTGCATTGACTGTTTAGGAACGCTGCAACCAACGGCGACTCTGTTAACCTGGAGGAGTACACAATATCAGTTATCAGCTATCAGCAAGTGCATCAACTGGCTCTCACACACCTGGACAATAAAGACACATACACATGAATGCTGTTTATAGACTTCAGCTCAGCATTTAACACAATCATCCCTCAGCACCTGATCAAGAAGCTGAGCCTGCTAGGCCTGAACACCTCCCACTGGACCCTGGACTTTCTGACTAAAAGACCTCAGTGTTTCTGGATAGAAAGCAGCATCTCCAGCACCATCACATAGAGCGCTGGGGCCCCGCAGGGATGTGTGCTTAGCCCACTGCTGTTCACACTGCTGACTCATGACTGTGTAGCAATGCACAGCTCAAGCCAGGAATGGTGCTCTCACCATTCCTCTTCACCCTTTACACCTCGGACTTTACATACAACACCAACAGTTGTCACCTCCAGAAGTTCTCTGACGACTCGGCCATTGTTGGCGGTGTGTCTGGGGGGAACGAGCTGGAGTACAGGTCAGTCATCATGGACTTCGTGGACTGGTGTGAGCGCAATCACTTGTGCTTAAACACCAGTAAGACGAAGGAGATGGTGATCGACTTTCGAAGGAGGACACCACATTACACACCGGTGACCATCCAGGGGTCTTACACTGAGGTCGTGGACAGTTTTAAGTACCTTTAAGTTCACCTTAACAATAAACTGGACTGGACTCATTACACCGATGTCCCGTACAAGAAGGGCCAAAGTCGCCTCCACCTTCTGAGGAGACTGAGGTCCTTTGGAGTGGGCAGGCCTCTCTTAAGGACTTTTTATGACTCTGTTTTGCACTTTTCTATTGCACATTTTTTCTATTTTCCTACTTTGCACGTAATTGTTTCTGTATCTGAGCCACCGTAACAATTTAATTTCCCCACTGTGGGATCAATAAAGATTATCTTATCTTATCTTATAAGAGCAAAGAGCGACAACGCTGAACAATGATGGATCTTTGGTAGAGATCATCAAAAGAACCAAATTACTTGGTGTTCATCTGGCGGAGAACCTCATCTGGTCACTCAACACCAGCTACATAAGCAAAAAAGCCCAACAGCGCCTCTACTTCCTGAGAAGGCTAAAGAAAGCCCATCCTGACCATGTTCTACAGAGGGACCACTAGGAGCGTCCTGAGCAGCTGCATTACTGCCTGGTTTGGGAACTGAACCGCTTCGGATTGTGAGAACAGCTGAGAAGATCATCGGAGTCTCTTTTTTTTCCCTCAATAACAGATATATGTAGGTACCGTAGCATTCGGGCCCTCACAACCCAAATATGTAACAGCTTCTTTTCTCAAGCCATCATGCTCCTTAACTGACAAAAACTATGCATTCCAGGACGAGAATGCATAACAACTACTCAATGAAAGCGTACTACCGATGACCACAGCAAAACATAGGGGGTCCAGGTCGCAGCAACATGACCGAGGGGTCTTTAACAAGGTGCTGGAGGTGCCAAAATTCAGGATATAGAAAAAAAAAAGACTGTCCATGCATTAGTGTGCCAAAATAATAAGCAAGAGAGGGAGAAGAAATTATACTCCCCTTATGCGCAAAGAATCAAGAAGCTATAAAAGAAGAGAAAATAAAATAAAATACAAAGTAAACTTGACTATCAGTACAAAAGTCAAAACAAAGCTCCATGTACTGCTATGATGATTAAATGAAAATTTTAATTACAGATATAGGGGTAGAAGTAGGGGGATTAGGAGGATTATGAGGATTAGGTTAGGAGTAAGCATTTAATCATTGGAAACACATACACACTAATGCATATTACATCTAGGTTAGAACTGATAAGGACTGAGAAAACACATACACATGCAAAAGCACATTAGAACTGACAATACATCAAGGACTAGGAAAACATTAGGGGGAAATTGCTTTTTCCTGTTACAGTTGCTCTCATGAAAGTAGAAAAGCAGTAAGAAAGAAGAATATTTTAAAAGAGAAACAACACAAAAAACAATATTTTAAATAAAAAATATTTTAAAGGACAACCTAAACAAAAAATGAACAAACAAGTAGCAGCAAATAACTGTAACAAGAATAAATAAGATACTGTAAAGTCTCACAGTTCTGTAAAAACCAAAGTTGTGATGTGTACGATAGGCCTTTAATTACTATTGCAATGATTGATTGATTATTGTCTTTAAAGAAATTGCACATGGAAAGTAAAATGTTATAGCATTTAAATAGATGAATAGTGGAGTTTGATTGCTGGTATGACGGATCTCCTAAATTGTTCAGAACTACACTTGGTTGAGATCAGCCTTTGGTTAAATATGCTCTTCTGAGCAGCCAGCACACTGTGTAGTGGATGCAAAGTGTTGTTGAGGATTGAATGGATTTCGGCAACATCCTTCTCTCAACAGCAACATGATCTGGGTCCAGCTCTATTTCGAGGAACAGAGCGCCCTCCTGATTAGTTTGTCTACTTTATTTCTCTCTGCCACCTTCATGTTAGTTCCCAACAGACCACTGCATAGAAAATTACATTAGACACTACAGACTTATAGAACTCATACGCCTTTCTTGTAGAGTGCTGTAGAGTTTGCTGTCCAGTCCCAGTTTATTGTAGTCCTCGACTGTTTCAACTTTCTAAAGTCTGACAGACAGGAGAGAGACTGGAGTATTGAATTTTTTTAACTGCACTACCAGTTTCTTTGTTTTCCTGACATTGAGCTGTAGGTGGTTGAGCTCACACCAGGTGACAAAGTTGTCCACTGCTATACTACGCATGATGTTTTTCATAGAACCAGGACCCTCCTTAGATGTAGGCTCCATGTTAAAAATGCTTTGGAGTACTCCACAAAGTTGCGAGGCACAGGCTTTCAGTGTTTTTGGACTGATTTCATCTGGGCCTGCAGCCTTTAAGAAATGAAGCCTGCTCAGTTCCCTTCTTAGTTCATCCACAGAGATGGTAATGGTTCCAGAGGAATCTAAAATGGTTGCAACTTCCTGCGGCGGGTAAACTGGTGAATATGTAGTGGGGCAGAGGGAGGGTTGCATCTGAGACTTAGCATCAACTCTATTGAAAAATACATTAAGTTTATTTGCATTATCTGTATTACCCTTCATCACCTGGCTGTTGGTTTTGTAGCCAGTGATTGTCTTTATACCTCTCCACACCCCCCTCATGTTCTTGTGCTGTAGACTCCTCTCCAGTTTTCTCCTGTACATCTCTTTTCTCTCTCTTATTTTGACAGCTGTTTCTTTGTCCTCTTGGCTTCCCTGTCACCAGACATAAAAGCCCTCTTTTTATTGTTGAGTGCTGCTTTTATGTCTTTGGTGACCCAGGGTTTGTTGTTGGGGAAGCAGTGGATAGTTTTTAAAGGAAAGCTGATGTTTAAACAGAAATTCATGTATTCAGTGATGCAGTCTGTCAGTTTTTCTATGTCATTACAAAGTGCCTCCCAGTTTGTAGTTTCAAAGTATGTCTGCAATGCAGCAATGGCTTCATCAAATAATTTCCTCACTTTCTTTTTTACGGATGGATGAAGCCCTACCGCCAAAAAGTTCAATATAAGGGCTGCAAACACTCTTTTTAACATTTATATGACCCAGATGGCACTGCATATTATTAATAAAAACTCTTACCGGATTCCCCTCTTCTCCTATCCACTCGCACTGCGCTAAAGCTGTCTATATTGATTTTGGAATCGGATGTGCCATCATGTAGCCAGGTTTGGTGAAACACATCAAACTGCATTCACAAAAGATGTTCTCCATTCTTACTAAAGCTGCCAGCTCTTATTGACCTGCCAGCTGCCAGCTCCGATTGTGACCGAAAAGCGTGTGTGACCATGACAGAACTCCCCCTTTCTAAAACAAAGCTGCTGACATGCAAATCCTTCCCCACTTTGAGCCTGGGTCTACAACTGGGGTGGGGGATAAAGATCTGGAAAAGCCATAGGGAGAAGCGAGAATCGAAAGGTGGCCCATGAGGGGTGCAGCGAGGACAAAGGGGGAAGTTAGGATGACTAAGGATGACACAGTGACGTCCTTAGCCGAGCACAGGTATAGCGCAACATCCTGGGCGGCTTCAGGTCCTGAAAGAAACCAGGGAGCGGGGTCAGGTCCTGGAAGTAACCAGGGGGCAGAGTCAGGTCTTGGAAGGAACCAGAAACCTGGGGAAGAGGCAGGTCCTGGACGGAACTAGGGGGCAGAGGCAGGTTCTGGACAGAGACAGGAGCCAGAGTCAGATCTTGGATAGAGAAAGGGGTAAGAGTCATGTCTTTGATATGGACAGAGACAGAAGTTTGAGTCAGGGTCTGGACCGAGAAAGAAGATATATTTGGAATTTGGATAGAAGCAGGAGCCAGACACTAAATCTGGACAGGGACATAGAAGGGGTCTGGACAGAGACAGGAGCTGGAATCAAGATCTGGACAGGGGTAGGGGGGGTTGAACTATTTCTTTATGGTTTTCCAAAGACATCTTGGAAATGTTTGAAGAACACCTCAAATGACTGCAACACTCTAACAAATTGATGCCACACAGCTTCTGCTCACTGGGGCACTGGGCCAACCAGTAGTGAAATCACATAGGGGAACTTAGACCTTTCTGTGGGAAAACCAGAGAACCAGAGTATAGCGCTTGATGGGCGCGGAGCAAAGCTGAAGAAACAGCGAATGCGGAAGTTGTGAGCAGAAGCGAGGCAGAGTTTGCAGTTAGACCAATATTAGCTTCCACAGTTCTGTTTAATTTATGATATCTTCTGTAACAGGAAGTAAATTCAGAACACAGGGTTAGAATCAAACAGATAACTTTTCCCAATGGATTGATACAAATTTTTTTTAGCGAAATTAAAGTCTTTAAAACAGTTAAAGAACTGAGAAAAACTCAGGATTAACAGAACAGAGCAATGTTTTGGAATGTTTCTTTTCAAACGCCAGGAGCTTAAGGAGTCCGACAATCTCAAAGGACTTGAAGTCTGGGAAACTTTGAGATCAGGGAGATCAGGGAGATCAGGGAGACACACGAGAAAGTCCTTTTTCACTGCAGTTGCTTTATGAAAACAGCAATTGGTGAGCATTTATGCATATATTTTTTGGACTTTGACTTTTTTGTAGTGTGTCATGTGTGTAAAAAATTTTGTAATTTTTGCAGGAGGAGCACTTATTGAAAGTAAATAGGTGCTTATATCAAGACATTTTGCCACACCCATATGAGCTGAAACCCATATGAGACATATTTTTACAACTGTGCTGTGTGCAAGTTTCATGGGTTTTTAATTCATGGGTTTCATGGGTCAGCCTTAGAAACCCCTTCTGTAAGGTGACTGTATCACCAAGAAGACAAAATCTTGGAAACCAATGAAAAGATTGTCCTAGCCATTCCTCAATGCTTTAAATAACTTTACAGTTTAGTCAAAAACTGAACCACCAAACAGCAGTTACACATTAAATGTGGAAAAGTATAAAGTATATTTCGCAATGGTTGTTTTTTATTCCGTATTTATCCTTTCTATTCTTTTTTATACCTGTTCTGGGCTTCTATCCCTCACACAGGAAATCCTCATCTTACTGATTAATTAGCATAGCACAAGCACAAAATAAATAAAGGTAGGAAAAAAAATACTTTATGCCATTTAAAAGCACTCACAACAGCCAGTGAACATCCCACGGATACTGGCATAAACTCTGGCTCTTTGTGAATAAATTAAAAATAAAAAAATGTTTGAAATTAAGAGAAAAAAAATAAATCAAGAAAGAAATAAAACACAGAGTGCAGAGACAACTATGTTACAGCATTTTTGGAGCAGAAAGCATTAGGGCCTCAACTTAAAGGCCTAACAGTCAGTTTACAAGGCAGTACTGGTGTTTAGGGTTTGGTTAATGTTGATTAATACAAAAAATATTTGGATGAAAGTATATAAGACTATTTTTAAAAGAAATTGCAAATTTAATAAAAAAAATTGTGTTTCCTCTGTGTAGACACATAACTTGTGACATAATCCAATCCACACCATGGCTGCCAAAACTTAAATCGCTTTTGCATTTCCTAAGCCACGCAAGCTGGAAACATGATTAACCATATATCACACAATACTCAATCTCCTCTAGATGGATGTCCATTAATAGACGTTCTGCTTTTTAAGTTGTTCTGTCCTTCACAAAAAGCATGTTAGTCACTTTACTAAGGTTGGCAAAGACATTACTTTCGCTTTAAGTAAGAGGCAATCTATACAGTATAAACGGTCATTAATTTGTTGTGCCAGCATTATAACAGCCTCCACAATTTCACAGGTTTCCTCCATCGTTTAAACCATTCGGGCACAATTTAAATGTCTTGTTAATTTTTTACATTCCTAATTTAGTAACAATATATACACAGACACACAACAGATTCAATAAAATGTCAGCAAACCTCAATTCCATTTGTTGTTTTGGGTGTCGACTGTGAGTGATGTCACAAATACAAAAACTTCTCATAGTATAGTCCCGCCCCTAACACTGATTAGCAGGTTTCAGTTTAAGAAGAGAAAATTCAACATAGAGGGGTTTGCAATATGCATTTATTCATTTTCCACACCAAGTAACTACCCATGTATAATAAGGTAAAACTGTTCAACAGTGTGCTAAAACATACCCTTCTATTATCTCTGCCAAAATTCCAGTAACAAAACTATGGTGCTAAATTTATCCACTGACTTACCCACAGCAAGTGAAGCTCTAATATACACAAGATTCCCACTTCAGGACAGAGCCCTGAAATTACTCAAAAAACCTCTTAGACTTAAAACTGCATTTCAGTTGTCTTTCATCAGCAAAACAATCAAAACAAATATTCAGCTATATTATATATGATATTTATATATAAAATATTTTGTGGTAATATATAAATAAACACTTACAGGAATAATCTGGCCACATACTCCAACAGGCTCATGCCGAGTATAACAGAAATAATCACCATCAATGGGAATGGTCTTTCCTTCCCATTTATCAGCCCATCCAGCGTAATATCTGCAGAATTCCCAGAAACAAAACAGAAAAATGTATTTTTAGTTAAAGAAATCTACAGTTATTGCATGTAAAAGTATTATAACTTGTTATTGTACATCTCTGACCTTTTATAGCTTCCATCCCTCATATTTCTCCTATAAACATTCCCAAGAATCCACTAAATCTCAGCTATATTAAGACTTGGATTCAATTCAGCAAACAATTTGGTTTGCATAAAGCCTCAATTAATATACCAATCTCGAATATTCATTCATTTATTTCCCTCATTTCTTTTCCCTTTAATATTTGGGAAGCTAGTCTTTCTAGGCTAGGCTCTCTTTCTCCTCTTTGCCAGTTAATCTCAATCTTCCAAATATTACAGGGAATATACTATATACATGAGATTACAAATTTCTTAAAACCAATAACCCTATAACTCAGTTCAGGTTTGCTAAAAGTGCTAATGTTGCTGGGACAGGAATGGAGAGGGTAGGGAGTAGAATTCTCCTAATGTGTCACTAATTTTTTTTTTTTGATTTGGGCATGTAAAGGAATTACACATGTAGAGCATTGATTGACTGTGTTTAATGTACTTTAAATAGTTTAAGAATTATAATTTAAATATTATATTAGTTATTTGCAATTCTTTATTGTCTAAAGGTCAAATTAAATACCTAGCCCAAGATATCTGATTTAACAGTTTTGGAGCAACTGAGCAAATCTATTCTAAGGTGTACAGAGTGGAACATTTATGGAAAGCCCCCTACGCTAATTAAGTGGAATAACAGCATCCCCGTCGGCCGTGTGGCGATAGGAGGAAAGGGGAATAGATTGGATGAGAATCGTCCGAGAAAACAACGGTGTTGCCTTGGTAGATGGTTGTGGAGGTGAGGCCCAACGAACCCGTTTGACCGAATGGAGGCACAGCATGTTCGTGATATCCTGAGGATCACAAATCGAGTTGGTCCTACTCACTGGTTCGGGGGAAACAGTTCCGCACATGAAGTTCGTTGAGTGTTGAGATGGAGAGACGACCAGAAAAACACTGATTTCCCACTTAGACAAGCAGTTGAGAACGCCACATTGGTCCGATGTACTCTCTAAGTTCAGGAGTTAGCGGGCTAGAGATAAGAAAGGAAATTTAATTGCGTACCACGGTCATGATTCTTTTAATATAATAACTCATAGAAAAAATAGAGCAGCTGGTGTCAAAGTACCTGAAGTATTAGAAGAATAAACTATAGGGATTTTTGTTTTAACTTAGTGTGAAAATCTCGCGAAAGTCACATAGTGAAACAAGGCCCGTTTGTGTAAGTGTGCAGAAGATGAAAGGTTTAGAGAAAGGACGTTGTTTTTTTTTTTTTCAGCATTAGGTTTAATGTATATCATTGTAAGGATGATATCTTACAAAGATAATTAGTTTTAATGGTAAATCATTTTTAATGAGGAGACGGCCCTTCAAAGACGTGTAAATCTTGGGATAAGGGAAAAAAAAGATAACTTACATTTACACTCAAAAAAAGTTTGAAAATAATGGGAACTTGTTAGTTAAAAAAAATTCTGTCAAGTATAAAGGGCAGGAGTGACAGTAACATTTGCATTTTCCTGGTATTGTACTCTGTGACAGAGGTCTTACTTGATTGTGCCATTATTGCTGACAACTGCCTCTGTGGATCCTTTGAACGCTTGTGACTGCAATAAATGGAGTTTTTTGCTCTTCTCCCTTGGACTCAAGAATCTGTATTTGTTTAAAAAAAGTTTAGTATTTCTTGACAGTTGAGTTAAAACATAGTGGTAATTGACTCAACACGAGGCACCCCTGCGAATGTGTCTGCTCGGAGACGGGCTCTGAGTTCCGACATTGTCCTGTTGGAATGTTTTGCAAGAAGGCTGCACAATTAAAAAAAAATAAAATCAAATAGTCAAAACAGCATCCTGTATTGATTAAAAATGGGATGTGCTATTCAATTCTTAAATACGGGATATTCCGTATTTTAAGGGAGAGGCAATCTTAACTTTCCACGCAATTACACAAAATTCTCCATCTAGTTTTGTTATAATTCATGCTTTAAGTTGCATTTTTGAAAGTGGTTAATCTTTAATAAACTAAAATCAACAAGAGTGGTACCAAGGTCATTAACCCATCAACTGACAAAAACAAGTAACCATGCCTCTGTACACTTTCATCTGTTCTTTAGTGTAAAAAGGAGTTGCTTATTTTCTACTGCCTTGATGACAAAAAATTCCTGCTGATCTTCATCATATGTTTGCTCTTACCTGATGGTAATGGACTAGTGTTCTAATATTTTTAAAACACTTTCACAAGCCTTTAATACAGCCATTGTTTCTAACAATGATTGAAATAATTGTTTCAATCTTTCATCTCCTCAATCTCTTCTCAATCACACAAGGATTGGATACAAAATGGTATGCAGCTACCTTAAAGGGTTCATTAAGATCACTGAAGTCCTGTACTGGTCATTGGAGATTACCTCTCACTTAGAACATTACTGGGACATCTTGACCTTCTGATTAGACTGTTATGGGGACCATTTGATTAGATTTACTGTATTGCTATGTTATTTTTGATGAAGGGGAAGCCATGGCTTCTGAAATGTGTGTTGCCTACTTGTGTACACAATCATCCTTTAAAAATAGAGATCCACCCGGTGTTTTTTAAATCTCATTAAATTTTGTCTTTCTCAAATCAAGCTGGTTTTAGAGACCTATTTTGTTATGTCACCCTACGATTGTTGATTGACACTGCCATTTTAGTGTTGTTAGATTAGGAGATTTCCCCACAATTTTAAACTAAACACGAATAACACACTAGAAGGTTCCCTCCTCTTTCCACAAGAATGTCAAATCGGACTCACATGACCAATTCACATGAGTTTTGGCGGCAGGACACAATGGCGCTTCTGGTCCATGTTCATATAGACTTTTTGTATGATAGAGTTTTAGGTGGTATCTGCAAATGTGAAGCGGATTGTGTTTATGACGCTGATTTTTGAAAGTTTTTCTGGGTTCATTAATATGTCAATCACAGTCCGATGAGTGACGCGTGTCATCTTAGGCCAAAGACACAGACATCACAAAAGTCTTTGCCACGTCCATACACACAGGGATTTCGTTGTTTTTTTCTGAATCTTTTGCTGTGTGTACTGTAGACGTGAGATTTGTAATGTGACGGGTAAGGAATGTTGTTTTTAAAGTATTCCCAATCTTTTTGTCTTTCACAGATGAGATACTCAACCATCAGAGAACATTATTACATTTCTTGATTGTTTAAAGCTGCTTTGAGACAAGACCATTGTTAAAAATGCTATACAAAAAAAAGGAATTGACTGAACTCTGGTTATCTTTCTTCTAAGAGACTTGCCTCTCAACACATCCTTTTAAATGCTCAGTGGTGTGAAAAAGTGTTTGCCCCCTTACTGAATTCTTATTTTTTGCATGTTTGTCACACCTGAATGTCAGATCAAGAAACATATTAAATACGGTCAAAGATAACACAAGTAAACACATCATGCAGTTTGTAATTGAAGGTTTTTCATTAGGGGAAAAAAAACAAAACAAATAGCCCTGTGTAAAAAAGTGTAAACCTAATAAATGGTTGGGCCACACTTAGCAGCACAACTGCAATCAAACGTTTTTGATAACTGCAATTAGGTATGCCACAGCATCTTATTGGCTCCGGTCAGGACTTTGACTAGGCCACTCCAAAGTGTTCATTTTGTTTTCTTCGCCATTCGAAGGGACTTGCTGGTGTGCTTGGATCATTGTTCTGCTGTGGAACCCGAGTTCGCTTCAGTTGAGGTCACAACAGATAGCCAGACATTCTCCTAGGATATTTTGTACACAGCAGAATTCATGGTTCCATTTATCACAGCAAGTCCTCAGGTCCTGAAGCGCAAAACAGCAGTAGTGGTTTTCGTCTTGGAACTCTGCAAACTCTTTTTGCACAGCTTCGTCTATGGTGGAATGATGAACACTCACCTGAACTGAGGCAAGTGACGCCTGCAGTTCTTTGGATGGTGTTTGGGGTATTTTGTGACCTCTTGGATGAGTTGTCGCTGCGCTCTTTTTGGTCAGACGGCCTTCATGGGAAGGTTCTACACTGTTCCATGTTTTGCTATTGTAGATAATGTTAGTGTGGTCACTGCGTCCAAAGCTTTAGAAATGGATTTATACTTTTTCAGACTGATAAATCGTAATTATTTTCTTTATCATTTGTTTTGAATTTCTCTGGATCTCAGTCTGATGTCTAGCTTTTGAGGAGCTTGGTCCACTTCACTTTGTCAGGCGGTCCATTTAGGTGATTTCTTAATGCTGGGGGCTGGAGTGTGGCTGGAGAAATTGAACTAGTGTGATAAATATGTATCTTGTAATATAAGTATCTATGTAGATTTTGTTTTCCTTCGTAGTAAAAATCTTTATTTAAAAACTGCTGATGTGTTTACTTGTGTTATCTTGGCCAATATTGAAATAGTTTAATGATCTGAAACATTAAGGTGTGACAAACAAATGCAAATAAATAAGAAATAGTAAGGGGCAAACACTTTTCACACATGTATTTATGTTACAGATCCGTATATAATATTATTTTAATGGGCAGATTTTACTCTGTAGTTGGTCTGTAATTTTCAAACCAACCCTGTTCATGAGATGTAAAATGTCCCCTTTCTGTTGAGTCTGGAGCAGAATGTGGCCCCGCTCTACTAAAGTGTGTCATGTTAGCGCTAATTATTTCTCAGCAGACTTTGTTGTTTATAATCCAGGGTCAGTATAAAGAGGTTTTGTTAAGAAGTTGCTTCTGAAAAGTGGTATTATTTTACTCCAGAAAATTGAGGGGAATTTCTTATAAATCTAGCAAATCACTTTTCTAATAACGTGCTACAGTTATCAAGTTTTCGATGATGCTGTTAAAGTGTAATTTCAGAGAACGTTGTTATCTTTTCTATGTACAACATCTTAATTTATTGTAATAAAGGGACAAGAGTTCATGATAAAACCCAGCAGATCACTTTATTTATAAGTGCAAAAAGCAGATAGGAGGAGAAACTTAGCTTTGTGCTGGAGGATCTGGACGGACTCATTCACTCACTTTATCTATCTATGAGGTCCTATTGAAGAGCCCTTCAGAGAGTTTCTTTGAGACAGTCCCCTTTAAGGAACCTTTAAGAGTTCCTAATCTTTTAGGTCTTAATTTCAATTGCAACATTTCAGTTACACAACTGAAGAATTACCACGTTTCACGTGTATTAAGTGTACTACACATAGTTTGAATGCAAGACAACTAAGAGGAAGCAAAGAAATCACTTTCCTTACATCTCAACCACTGAGCTACTATTTCCCTGTATTCCTACTACATTTCTAAGTGGCAGTGACAGAAATAAAACATTTTTGTAGTGTATAACAATACTACTGAGCACTTCAGTTCCAGTTTACTGAATCTTACCTCAGCGTTTTGACCACCATGGGCAAATCAACACTGTAGGACACCACATATGGCTTTCCATTGTCCAAAGTTTCCAGCGCCTGCAAACAGCACGATTACATGCAATTTATTAATGTTAAAAATATATAATAAAGCAACAAACACTGACAATTACAGCAGTGCTGTTTAATGCTAAATGTTTCTAAATAGGTATCAAAATTGTAAGTGTTTGATTTTTTTTTCATAGTAAGTCAGTTTTTACTTTGACTAGTGATATAGACTCAAACTCTATTATTTATGAACCTGTGAGAATTAGCACTCTGTGCATTTCATCTTTTTACATGCAAGTTGTTTTCCAAGGTCATTGTCTTTTCTGATAAATTTATGACGTATATGAAAAGGCTTTCATTTTTAAATAAATATCTACCAGCAGCTAAACAATATACATGAATGTAAAAAGCCACAACAG
>VCAZ01000482.1:0-17500 GCA_005784505.1 Bagarius yarrelli
AATAAAGATATTTCTGAACTTTTTAAGAAAAAAACTTGAATTTTCGTTAGCAGAAAACAAGTAAATGTGCAATTTTCTAGCTGTGTGTCAGTCAGTCTGTCTGTGTGTCGGTCGGTCTGTCTGTCTGTGTGTGTCGGTTGTCTGTCTGTGTGTTCAGTATAATCCCCAACATGCAGCAGCAGCTCTCACTCACCAGCTCAGACTGTAGAACTTCACTCGAGCATTCACGTTCCGTATCCTGATCAAGAGACAGAGACAGAAAGAAAGAAAGCATCAGCGAGACGTCCAGAAAGTAAAGAACTCTCTCTTTCTCTCTCTCTCTCTTTTCTCTCTCTCTTCTCTCTCTCTCTCTTCTCTCTCTCTCTCTCTCTTTCTTCTCTCTCTCTTCTCTCTCTCTCTCTCTTTCTCTCTCTCTCTCTCTCTCTCTCTCTCTCTCTCTCTTCTCTCTCTCTCTCTCTCTCTCTTTCTCTCTTCTCTCTTCTCTCTCTTCTCTCTCTCTCTCTCCTCTCTGTCTCTCTTTCTTTCTCTCACCGTCTTGGAGACTTTATGATTCTTTAGAGGTAAAGTGAGTGCAGTAACCAGCTCTGTGTGTGTGTGTTGTGTGTTGTGTGTGTGTGTGTAGGGGCTGGAGGTAGGAGGGACCCTCTATAAGAAATCCAGCGCGGCCGGCTGAGTCTGTGACCACACACAATGGCAGGAAGCAGTGTTTCAGAGTCAAACACAAAACCTAACTAACCAAGAAAAAAAACAAGATAGAACCAACACACAACCGAACCAAATACACAACACACAACCGAACATACACAACACAAACCAACATTCACAACACACAACCGACATACACAACACACAACCAACATACACAACACACAACCAACATACACAACACAAAACCAACATACACAACACACAACAACAGACACAACACACACAACATTCAAACACACAACCAACATACAAACACACAACAACATCACAACACAAAAACCAACATACACAACACAAAACCAACAGTCACAAACAAAACCACATACACAACACACACCAACAACATACACAACACACAACCAACAAACACAAAAACCAAAAAACCAACATTCACAACACAAAACCAACATACACAACACACAACCAACATTCCAACACAAACAAAACCAACACACAACAACATACACAAAACACAACCAACAAACAAACACAACCAAACATACACAAAACACACAACAAACATTAAACAACACACAACCACATCACAACACACAACACAACACCAAAAAACAAAACACAAAGACACACAACAACATACACAAACACACACAACATTCCACAACACAAAAACAACACACCAACACAAAACCACATAACCAGAACACACAACCAAACACAACAAACAAAACCCAACAAACCACACACAAACCAACATTCACAAACACACAAAACCAACGAACAACAAAAACTAACATACCAACATACACAAACACAAACCAACATACACAACACACAACCCAAACCGAACCTTCCCACAACAAAACAACACAACAACCAACAACAACACACAAACAACAATACCAACAACATTCACAACACAAAACCAACATACACAACAACAAACAACACACAAAAACAACATACACAACACACAACACACAACACAACAACAACATACAACACACAAACCAACACAAACACAAAAACACAACAAACACCAACCAACAGCACACCACAAAACCAAACAAACCAACCTACACAACACACAACCAACATTCACAACACAAAACCAACAGACACAACACACAACAACCTACACAAACCAAAAAAACCAACCAAACAACACAACACCAACATTCACAACACAAAAACCAACATACACAACACACAACCAACATACACAAAACACAAAACCAAACACAAACACACACAAAACCCAACACACACAAAAACAACAAACCAAACATACCCAACACACAACCAAACAACATTCACAACACAAACCAACATACACAACACACAAACCAACACAACACAACACACACACCAAACAACAACCACACACAACACACAACCAACAACCACAACACAACACAAAACCAACATACCACAACACAAACACCCAACATACAACAACACACAACACACAACCAACATTCACAACACAAACCAACATACACAACACACAACCAACATTCACACAACAACCAACACAAACATTTCACAACACAAAACCAACAACCCACCACAACACAACACCAAACACACACAACAAACCAACATACACAACACACACACTACCAAACAACACAACACACAACCAACATACAACAACAACCAACAACATACACAACACACAACCAACATTCACAACACAAAACCAACATACACAACACAAAACCAACATTTCAACACACACAACATACACAACACAAACAACAACACACACACAACATTACACAAAACACAACAAACATACGCAAAACACAAAAACCCAACATACGCACCACAAAACCAACAGCAACACAAAACCAACTAACACAAACGAACCAACCAAAACAAACAAATACACAACATACACAAAACAGAACCACACAAACCAACACAAAACAACATACACAACACAGAACCAACATACACAACACAAAACCAACATACGCAACACAGAACCAACAACATAACACAAACCAACATACGCAACACAGAACAACATACATAACAAAAACATAAGCAACAACAACAATACCAACACAAACCACAACAACATACACAACACAGAACCAACATACACAACACAAAACCAACACAAAACCAACATACACAACACAGAACCAACATACACAACACAAAACCAACATACACAACACAAACCAACATACACAACACAGAACCAACATTACACAACAACAACAAAAACCAACATTCACAACACAGAACCAAACCAACATACACAACACAAAAAACCAAACATACACAACACAGAACCAACACAAACCCAACATACACAACACAGAACCAACACAGAAGCAACATAAAGCCAATATAACCAAAACAGAACCAAAACAGAACCACAGTGATGGTTTACAGTGTGATCTGTTCTTTTTAACATCACTGTTCTGTGTTAAAAGCAGTTTTTAAAACGCGAAAATACAAACAAACACACATATTTTATACAACCCAAATTCTGGAAAAGTTGGGATGTTGTTTTTAATTTGGATATAATTAAAACTAAAAGACTTTCAAAAGTAGTCTCCCGGAAGTAAAGATGGACAGAGTCTCCCGGAAGTAAAGATGGACAGAGTCTCCCGGAAGTAAAGATGGACAGAGTCTCTCGGAAGTAAAGATGGACAGAGTCTCTCGGGAGGGTAAAGATGGCCAGAGTCTCCGGAAGTAAAGATAAGATGACAGAGTCTCTCGGAAGTAAAGATGGACAGAGTTCTCACAGGAGTAAAGATGGACAGGAGTCTCCCGGAGGTAAAGATGGACAGAGTCTCCCGGAGTAAAGAGGACAGAGTCTCTCGGAAGTAAAGATGGACAGAGTCTCTCGGAAGTAAAGATGGACAGAGTCTCTCGGAAGTAAAGATGGACAGAGTCTCTCGGAAGTAAAGATGGACAGAGTCAGAGTCCTCTCTCTCGGAAGTAAAGATGGACAGAGTCTCTCGGAAGTAAAAGATGGACAGAGTCTCTCGGAAGTAAAGATGGACAGAGTCTCTTCGGAAGTAAAGATGGACAGAGTCTCCGGAAGTAAAGATGGACCAGAAGTCTCTCGGAAAGTAAAGATGGCCAGAGTCCTCGGAGTAAAGATGGACAGAGTCTCTCGGAAGTAAAGATGGACAGAGTCTCCCTGAAGTAAAGATGGACAGAGTCTCTCGGAAGTAAAGATGGACAGAGTCGCTCTGAAGTAAAGATGGACAGAGTCTCACGGAAGTAAAGATGGACAGAGTCTCTCGGAAGTAAAGATGGACAGAGTCTCCCGGAAGTAAAGAAAGAGTAAAATGATGGACAGAGTCTCTCTAAAGGAAGTAAAGATGGACAGAGTCTCCAGAGTCTCTCGGAAGTAAAGATGGACAGAGTCAAGAGATCTCGGAAGTAAAGATGGACAGAGTCTAGTCTCGGAAGTAAAGATGGAACAGAGTCTCCCGGAAGTAAAGATGGACAGAGTCTCCCGGAAGTAAAGATGGACAGAGTCTCTCTGAAGTAAAGATGGACAGAGTCTCCCGGAAGTAAAGATGGACAGAGTCTCTCTGAAGTAAAGATGGGACAGAGTCTCCCGGGAAGTAAAGATGGACAGGAGTCTCTCGGAAGTAAGTAAAGATGGACAGGGTCATAAAAAGATTGTGGAAAACAACTTTCCTCAATGTCAAATTACAAATCTCATCATCTACAGTACATACCATCATCAAAAGATTCAGAGAAAAACTGGAGAATCTCTGTGTGTGTAAAGGGACTGAAGGACGAAGACCTTTGTTGGTGGATGTCAGTGGTCTTTGGGTCTTTAGATGACACTGTCCCACTCATCAGCATGATTCTGTGATTGGCATTAATAAAATAGACTCAGGAAACTTCCAGAAACCCCTGTCAGTAAACACAATCCAAAAAAAACCATCTGCAGATCCCAACCAAACCTCTTTCATACAAACAGGAAGTCATATGTGAACCTGAACCAAAAGCGCCGGCGCCGCCGGTGTATAAGTGCAGACGGTTTGGACAGACTGCATGTTTATGAAGACACTATGAATGCTGAAAAGTCTATAAAGGTTTTAGAGGAACATATGCTTTCCTCCAGACGTATGAGTTGGTAATAGAAGAGTCTGAGTGCTGAATGAACCTGTCTGCAGTCCAGATCTTTCACCTACAGAAAAACTTTAAACATCATTAAACCAAAAATATGTCAAAAATCTCAAACTCTTCAGCAGCTGGAAACCGAAATCAGACAAGAATGAGATCAAAGTCCAACAGCAAAACCGCAGGAACTCATAACCTCAATGTCCAGACGTCTTCACACTGTTTATAAAGAAGAGGAGATGAGACACCACGATAAACACACCCCGTCCCAAACTACTGAGACCTGCAGCAAGAATGGAATTAAAATGACTTCATTTACTAGATTAAAGTGTCCAATTTCTCAGTTTAATTATTTATTATATAATTTATGTTCTAATGGGAATAAAATAGTGACTCGTGTGATTTTAAACTCTTTTAGTTTTTATTTTAATCAAATCTATACAACTTTTCAAGAATTCGGGTTGTAAATTATATTTTATTATTATTGATGTGTAAGTAAAATTGTGTTTTTCTATCTAATGTTTAAATATTTAAAGTGTGATATGGAACTTCACTCCTGTTGGTACAAAAAACAGGATGGTGAGAAAAGTGTAATAATTTATTAACGTTTAATTTAATTTATTTAATTTGGTCACATTTTAATTAGACAGAGACAGAGATTTTTTATGTCTCTCTGCTTCGTCGATGTTACTCTACAGAAGAGTGTATTGTCGGTTGATTACACACACCATGAAGCTAATCTGATACGTGGAATTTAATTTCCTTCATGTGGTGAGTGAGTGAGTGAGTGAGTGAGTGAGTGAGTGAGTGAGAGTGAGAGAAGTGAGAGAAAACACAAGGTCTGGGGAGTAAAAACATCTTTTTGTGCATTCAGTGCACTTTGGACTTCTTCATATTATCATATCATTGACACCAACACACATTCACATCCCCCCTGCAGGGTAATATCTAACCTTCACTTTATCTCCAACAATCTAAGGAAAACCCACAGAGGAACAACATTCATGAAACATTCTTCAGGATTAAAGACTCGTCATAGCACAGAGTGGTTAAAGTGACGTTTTGCTCCTTCCGCTCGCACTGATCGAGTGCTGAACGATCAGCGATGCTTCATGGTTGATCTGTCATGTGTTAAAGGTGAAACACCTGAAAGCATCATATAGAGTTGAACTAGGACCCCTTTCTGCTGTTTGAGAGACCCTGCAGGCCCATACAGCTTTCACCACCTTGGATGTTAGACAATTCATCCAAGGCTTACAGGTGCTCTTCCTGGTTCTCGAAGCATCCTGTGAGAGCCTCGCTTGCTGGCAGGTCCCAAATACAATTCATGGGAAGGTGGGACAAGTCAAATATCACTTGTAATGTCTGAAATGCCTCTTGGATGCTGGATCGTAAATGTGCCATGGAAAACTTTGAGCCTGCTCATTTACACATAGTCCGTGTCAGTTACCCGAAGGGTCTTTTAGAGCCTCTACTTATACCACAGTGACCATGGTCCCATCTCTTGGTCAATTTCGTTATGGATGAAGTTCACAAGAATACACCACAATCTTTATGATCGTTAATAGCCTCTCCAGGGTCAATTAATTTTGCTCAGAGGGTTATTGACTGCAATGGAATCAGCCAAGCACATCTAAAATCACGCATTTCGTACCTTTGGTATCTCTGAGGACATTGTGTCAGCTTGAGGGCCACAGATCACATCACAGCAGTGGCATGAATTTTGCAAGATGCTGGATATTAACATTAGCCTCACTTTACCAACCGGGGGAAAAGGTATGGCTGACTATGACTCAGACTCTGTTTACCCAGTAAAAACTAGGAACATTCGGCAATTCTATAGCACCTGCCGGATAAACCCTGTAACGTAGCTCCTTAAAATACCTGCCTCTTACCACATTGTGCCATCCTTTCAAATGTTGCTGCTTAAACGCTACCTTTCTGCACCGCTATCAGAACTTCACCAAGCCCACCCACACGAACAGCAACCAGACCTCGAGGGTATCCCAAGAATGCCTAAAAAGCATTTATAGAGAACAGTGGAACTGTAAGGATCTCAACACTGCCATCATCTAACCACCAAAAGGGAACCCTCAGTTGAGTTTTGATCGCCGAACTCTGCATCTAGCAGTTCTAGCAGTAGCCATGTAAGCGAACCAAATAGACACAACATCGCAAAGTATTGTCAGTTTGGGTACTAAGAGTTTACTTCTGTGTTTACAGTTTATCTATTTTAAGACTTCTGTTTGTGTATTTTGAATACGTCTTTGGATTTCGTGTTTTTTGGGTTTTTTTGCTGGAGCAGTAAGAGAAAAACAGACAGAGAGACAGACAGAGAGACAGACAGAGATGTCCCATTAACAGGAAGTGGGGGTGATTAATATAAATGCATCAAATGCTTCTACTCGTGTGTAATGCGATGCTCTGAATGATGATATGACTTAAGCACTGTAAATACACACACACACACACACACACACACACAAACACACACACTTCCTGCAGCTGCTTTTTAGACTCATGCTGCTACATTCCTTTTAAAACCCACACTAACAAACTCTCACTATCTCACACTCTAAATCTGACTGTCTCTCAGTCTGTCCTTCTTAAAAGGTCTCAGTTTCAAACTGTCTCACTCCCTGACTTCAATTATATATGATGTTATAAAACTTTTATTGTGAAACATCATCACAGACATACAGAGATGCTTAAATACACAACACACTAATACACAACACACTAAACAACAACACACAAATACACTAATTCCAACACACCAATTAACAACACACTAATACACAACAATGCAATACACTAATACACAACAACACACTGCTGAACAACAACACAAGACACCAATACACAACACACTAATATAACAATAACAGCAGTGTGTGTGTGTGTGTGTGTGTGTGTGTGTGTGTGTCACACAGGTGCAATGCATTGTTTTCTGCTTGCAGACAACATAAAAGTGTAATACACGCTGCAGTAACCAACATGGGGGATCGGGAGGGGGGGGGATTATGTGCAGCTGTGTGTGTGTGTGTTTGCAAAAGATTAACTTACACATAGGCAACCAGTAAAAGAGAAAGACAATAAGAGACGGACAGAAATTAAGAAAGCAGCCCATTGATTTAAATATCACTTTTGTTTTATCAGCTCGGGTCGAGTCCCTTTATTTCTTTGTTCTTTGATTGTTTCAGTGCAGTTTTACAGAAACACCTGAGAGACGACATCATTAAACACGCCATTTAATTCATATCTATACATTAAGCAAGTAACTAAGCAAGCCAGAGACGAAGGCGGCAAGGAACCAAAACTCCATCAGTCACAGAATGGAGAAAAAACCTTGGAAGAAATCAGGGTCAGTTGGGGGGGCAGTTCTCCTCTGAGCAGATAAACCTGTAGGTTACACAGGCTGCAGTAAAGTTTCTGTGGTCTTGTCAGGATGCCCGTTTAGAAGACAAGAGATCACTGAGAAACTGCCTCATTGTCTCCGGGTGATAGTGGCGACGGTGAGCTCGGAATTACAAAGAACAGACGTATGTTAGTGTAGATGTTTTATTACATGATTATTATTCATAATCATCATCATCATGATCACCATCACCATCATCATCATCATCATTATTACCATCATTATCATCTTCATTATTATCATCATCATCACCATCATAATCATCACCATCATCACCATCACCACCAGCATTATTATCAACATCATCCTCATCACCACCATCATTATCATCATCATCGTTATCATCATCATCACCATCATTATCATCATCATCGTTATCATCATTATCATCATCATCGTTATCATCATTATCTTCATCATCACCATCATTATCATCATCATCGTTATCATCATTATCTTCACCATCACCATCATTATCATCATCATCGTTATCATCATCATCACCATCATTATCATCATCATCGTTATCATCATCATCGTCATCATCACCATCATTATCATCATCACCACACACCATCATTATCATCATCATCGTTATCATCATCACCATCATTATCATCATCATCACCACCATCATTATCATCATCATCTCGTTATCATACATCATTATCATCATCATCACCATCATTATCATCATCATCATCGTTATCATCATCATCATTATCATCATCATCATTATCATCATCACCACCATCATTATCATCATCATCATCGTTATCATCATCATCATTATCATCATCATCATCACCATCATTATCATCATAATCATCTTTATGACCATCATCACCACCATTATCATCATCATCATCATCACTATCATTATCACCACCATCACCATCAGCATCATCACCATCATTATCATCATCATTATGCTCCATGCGCAGAATTTAGACATGACACAGGAGGATCACTTAGTGTTACAGATATTATGTTCATCATTCCATTAAACTAAACTCAAAGAAAAAAACGTGTTTTATTTGTCGTTTCTTCTACAAGCGGAAGCGGGACAAAACCTGAATATTTCAGGTGGAAACAGAGGAAAATTACATGTTTTTGTAAGAGCGAGACTGAACAATCCTGATTGCAGCTCCAGAAGATCGGCAGGTTCTGTTAGCGGTTAATCACATGGCATGAAAAGATAATACAAAGATATACAGTATTCTGCTGTAACACACCTGCACCTGAGCCGGAAACCACATAGACCCCAGCAATGTATACAACACCACACACACACACACACACACCACACACACACTCACAAAGAACATACCCCCCCCCACACACACACACATGCATGTTTCAATGGATTCTTGTTAACACAAAACTGTTTCTTCTAAACCGTGTGTGTGTAAGTGAGAGTGTGTGTAAAGTCTGAAAGAAAGGCAGCAAAACAGGAAAACAGTTTATGTCACTGAATCATCACTGTTAAACACACACACACACACACACACACACACACACACACACACACACACACAAAGACTGAAACGCACAAAAACAAACATTTTTTATTGAAATCAGTGTGAACATGTTCGCTTACAACTTTATCACAACTAAACACACTTTTGTACAAGTCAACACACAGACACAATCAACACACAGACACGATCAACACACGATACAATCACACAACAGATACAATCAACACACAGATACAATCAACACACAACAGATACAATCAACACACAGACACAATCAACACACAGACACGATCAACACACAGACACAATCAACACACAGACACAATCAACACACAGACACGATCAACACACAGATACAATCAACACACAGATACAATCAACCACAGATACACATCACACACAGACACGACAGACACACAACACAATCAAACACACAGATACATCAACACACAGATACAATCAACACACACAACATCACAAGACCACAATCAACACACAGACACAGATCAAACACACAGACACAATCAACACACAGATCATCAACACACACAGACACGATCAACCACACAGACACGATCACACACAGCACAACAACATCAACACAACACACATCAACACGACACACACACAGATCAACACACAGACACGATCAACACACAGACACGATCAACACACAGACACAATCAACGACACGCTCAACACCAGACACAGAATCAACACACACAGATCACAGACACACACAGACACGATCAACACACAGACACGATCAACACACAGACACAATCAACACAAAACCAGACAATCAACATCAACATACAGACACAATCAACACACAGACCACAATCAACACACAGACCACAATCAAACACAATCACAGACACAATCAACATACAGACACAATCAACATCAGACACAATCAGATACATCAAACACCAGACATACATCACACAATACACAGACACACAGACACGATCAACACACAGACACGATCAACACAGATCAACACACAGACACATCAACACACAGACACGATCAACACACAGACACATCACAAACACAGACACATCACAACAACAATACAATACAACACACCAGACACAATCAACACCTTTAATTAAGAAACCTGACCTTGACCAAAATGAACTGTCAAAACTATAGACCGATATCTAACCTTCCGTTTATCTCTAAAATCCTAGAGAAGGTAGTTGCGCAACAACTGTGCTCATACTTACAAAGAAAGAACTAACATACATGAACTTTTATCAAATCAGGATTCAGGCCTCACCACAGCACAGAGACGGCACTGGTCCAAAGTAGCTAATGACCTCTTACTGGCATCCGACCCAAGGCTGTGTCTCGTTGCTTATATTACTTGACCTTAGTGCGGCTTTTCGACACCATAGATCACGATATTCTTCTTCACAGATTAGAAAAATTAGTAGGAATTAAAAGGAAACAGCTCTTGCGTGGCTCAGGTCCTATTTAACGATCGCTACCAGTTTGTAGATTTAAATGGTGATTATTCTGCCTGCTCCCTTGTAAAGTAATGGTGTTCCACAGGGCTCGGTTTTTAGGCCCACTTCTTTTCTCTCTTACATGCTGCCTCTGGGAAACATAATCCGTAAGAATGCATGATATATCAGTTTCCACTGTTTACGCTGATGACACACAGTTATAATAATAGTTTTAAATAAATTGAGCAATGTGTGAAGGAAGTAAAAAAGAGATTGGATGCTTTGCAATTTCCTCTTGCTTAATCCTGACAAGACGGAGGTTCTGGTTCTAGGACCACAGGTAGCTAAAAGTAAGCTTCCTGATCACACCTTAACCCTAGACAGTCTTTCTGTTTCACGAGTGCAACAGTAAAAAGATCTGGGTGTGATTTTAGACTCCAATCTCTCATTTGAAGCCCATGTCGATAATATTAGCAGGATAGCTAATGGTTCTATCATCTCAGAAATATCACTAAAATAAGAAATATCTTGTCGCTTACTGATGCTGAAAATGATGAGTTCATGCGTTTATCACATCCAGGCTGGACTACTGTAACGCTTTACTGTCTGGATGTTCAACTAGGTGCATTAATAAACTTCAGTTAGTCCAGAACGCAGCAGCGAGAGTCCTCACTAAAACTAAAAGATACGAGCACATCACGCGCCGGTCTTATACACATTGCATTGTCTCCCAGTGAGACAACCGCATCGATTTTAAAATACTACTGTTAACTTATAAAGCTCTAAATGGGTCTCGCGCCGCAGTACTTAAGCGAACTTCTAGTGTCTTACGTTCCACCACGCCTACTTCCATCAAAGGATGCAGGCTGCCTGTCAGTACCGCTCACGCGCATTATAAACTCTACAGCAGGGGCAGAGCCTTTTCCTACAGGGCCCCTATGCTATGGAATAACCTCCCTATGAATGTTCGGGAATCAGACACAGTCTCAGTGTTTAAGTCCAGGTTAAAAACTTATTTATTTAATCAAGCATTTTGTATTGATTCCCTTAGATAAAGGAGCAGATCTGGGGGACTGATGGGTGTTGAGTATTATGGGATGTTAGATGTCTTCCCCTCTCTTATTGATCACGGTGTTGATGATGAGAGCGGCTGGTTGCTTAACAATATCAGGAGCCCTCATGTCTGTGTTTCCCTCTGGTTCTCCTTTTAGTTATGCTGACCTAGTTAGTCTCACCGGATCCCCCCCAGCTTTACTCTACATTATTCACTTAATCAATCCAAACCGTGTGATTACAATGTCACTTAACTGTTTTCCTTCTTTTTGACTTCCTTTCACTCTCTCTCTCTCTCTCTCTCTCTCTCTCTCTCTCTCTCTCTCTCCTCTCTCTCTCTCTCTCTCTCTCTCTCTCTCTCTCTCTCTGTTGAGTTACATACGCCACAACGGAGCTGCCGGTGATCCAGTCCCCACCACCGGCCCGTCCTGTGGGTCCCTTCCCTGTGACCTGCCCAGCAGATGATGCATCACCGGGCGATCTAGGACGACCCACTTCGCCATAAAGACGTTCCGGCTGCCTCGCTAAGGACTGATGATTATAGTTGTTTACACACACACGATGTAACCTCATAATCCCTGCTACCGTTTTCACCCAAATGAGGATGGGTTCCCCCTGCTGAGTCTGGTTCCTCTCAAGGTTTCTTCCTATCTCATCTCAGGGAGGTTTTTCCTTGCCACCGTCGCCCCCGGCTTGCTCATCAGGGACAAACTGATTTGTTTAATTCTGTTTTATAATTTCTTCAATTGTAAAGCTGCTTTGTGACAATCACCATTGTGAAAAGCGCCAAACAAATAAAACTGAATTGAATTGAATTGAACACACAAAGACACGATCAACACACAAGACACATCACACACAGACACACGATCAACACACGACAAACACACAGACACGATCAACACACAGACACACGATCAACACAACAGACACAATCAACACACAGACACGATCAACACACAGACGATCAAAACACACACGATCAACACACAACACCAGATCAACACACACAGACCCGACATCAACACACAGACACAATCAACACACAGACACAATCAACACACAGACACAATCAACACACAGACACAACACAATCAACACACAAACAATCAACACCAGACATACAATCAACACACAGACACGATCAACACACAGATACAATCAACACACAGACACAATCAACACACAGATACAATCAACAACACACGATCAAACACACAGGCACAATCAACACACAGATCACAACACACACACGATCACACACGATCACACACGACACAGATCACCCACATCAACACACAGACACGATCAACACACAGACACGATCAACACACACACAGACACGATCAACACACAGACACGATCAACACACAGACACGATCATCACAACACAGAACACGATCACAGACACACACAGATCAATCAACACACAGACACAATCAACACACAGACACACGATCACACATCAACACACAGATACAATCAAACACACAGACACAATCAACACACAGATACAATCAAACACACAGAACAATCAACACACACACAGATCACACACACATCAACACACAGACACAATCAACACACAGACACGATCAACACACAGACACAATCAACACACAGATACAATCAACAAATGAAGGTGAGATTTAAACTATAAACTGAACATTAACACAAACACGGTTAAAAAAAACAGATACATTAAATTAGGAATATTTATGTATTATATAATTAATTAAAGATCATTTTTCATAATTATATAAAAAATTATATTTTATATAAAAAATCTTTTCAGAATTTAATAGTTTTTAATTAAATATAGTTTATTCACATTATATTTTATTAAACACCCATAACCTACATAACACCAATACCGTACACAACAACCAAACAAGGTATGCAGTTACTCCAGCAACCTAAACAACAACCTACACAGCAACCACAATAAAATACACAACAATACAGCAACCATAATAACCTCTATAACAACCAAAAACCACAACAACACACTAACCTACACAGCAATCCAACAACATATATAACAGCCCATTAACCTTATTAAAAGCCAATGACCTCAACAAAAAACCCAACAACCCACACAACGACCCATTAACTTCCACAAAAACCCTAACACCCTACAACAACATCACAAACAGCCAATAAAGCAACCCCAACAACCTACACAACAAACCAGAAACCTACACAAATACCAACAACTTAAACATCAATGCCAACAACCTAAACAACAAACCAGTAACCTACACAGCAACCACAACAAACTACAAAGCAACCTTAACAACTGCACAACAAGCCTACACAACAACCCAACAACCTCCACAGCAACCTCGACAACATCCAAACATTCTGCACACCAACCACAACAACCCAGCAACATGCAAAACAACCTCCACAACATTCAAACAACCTGCACAGCAACCACACCACTTACACAGCAACCTTCACACATACACAGCAACCTCCACAACAACCTTTATAACCTATACAGTAACATAACAACCTCCACAACAACCTTTATAACCTATACAGTAACATAACAACCTCCACAACAACCTTTATAACCTATACAGTAACATAACAACCTCCACAACAACCTTACCTTACAGTAACATAACAACCTCCACAACAACATTTACAGTAAACATAACAACCTCCACAACAACCTTTATAACCTATACAGTAACATAACAACCTCCACAACAACCTTTATAACCTATACAGTAACATAACAACCTCCACAACAACCTTTATAACCTATACAGTAACATAACAACCTCCACAACAACCTTTATAACCTATACAGTAACATAACAACCTCCACAACAACCTTTATAACCTATACAGTAACATAACAACCTCCACAACAACCTTTATAACCTATACAGTAACATAAACAACCTCCACAACAAACCTTTATAACCTATACAGTAACATAAAAACAACTCCACAACAACCTTTATAACAGTAACATAACAACAGTACAACCACGTAAACATAACAACCTCCACAACAAGCTTTATAACCTATACAGTTACATAACAAACCCTCCACAAACAACCTTTATAACCTATACAGTAACATAACAACCTCCACAACAACCTTTATAACCTATACAGTAACATAACAACCTCCACAACAACCTTTATAACCTATACAGTAACATAACAACCTCCACAACAACCTTTATAACCTATACAGTAAAACAAACTTTAAACCTTTACAACCTTTATAACCTATACAGTAACATAACAACCTTCACAACAACCTATCAACTTACAAAACAACCCCAACAACCTATACAACAATGCAACAACCCACCCAACAACGCATCAACCCATCAATCTCCACAGCAACCCCACAACCTCCATACCTAACCAACATCCTACACAAAAACCCAACAACCTAAACAACTCAAAAGAATTTCACAACAACCCATTAACCTACACAACAAACAAAGAACCTTCAAAACAAGTCACAACACAGCAATCACTACAACAAAGAAACTGCAAAAAATATACACAAAAATCACAACAACCCCAACGATCTATACAACAACCTTAAACCTAACAACCTACACAAATATCCCTCAACCTACACAACCCAGGAACCTCCAGAACAACCCCAACAACTACACAAAAACCCCAGCAACCTATACAACAACCTAAATAACTTGCACATCAACCTAACCATAACTTCCACAACAACCCAAGAACTTCAAAAACACGTCATCCAGCACAGCAACTACAACAATCCCATCAAACACAACAACCTCAAAAACCTACACAACAACCACCAAAATAATCCCACCAATATGCACAACAACTCGAACAACTTTTCATACTGCAAAAAGGAAGAGAGAAACAAATTGAGAGAGAGAGAGACAGTGAAAGAGAGACAGAGTGAGAGAAAGACAGTGTGTGTGTAGAAAAAGTTCACTGCTTTCTGGAGTCCAGAATATTCATGTGGTCGGCTCTGTGTTTATTTTCACATTTTGGCCAAACTACATAGCTAAAGGAAACACATACACACACACACACACACACACACACACACACACACACACACACACTTACGCAATGGTACTTTCCCTCTAAGTGTCACTGCCTTAAAAATAGAGATCTATTTTTTTCTGAAACAGTCTCCAGGGTGGGTTTGTGTGTGTGTGTGTGTGTGTGTGTGTGTGTGTGTATACACATGCACACACTACATACAGAAAGTAACTTTCCCACCGATCTGTCCTGACTTCTATAAGCTCCTCCCACCCTCCTGTCCTGACTTCTGTAAGTTTCTCCCATCCTCCTGTCCTGACTTCTGAAAGCTTCTCCCACCCTCCTGTCCTGACTTCTGAAAGCTCCTCCCACCCTCCTGTCCTGACTTCTGTAAGTTTCTCCCATCCTCCTGTCCTGACTTCTGAAAGCTTCTCCCAACCTCCTGTCCTGACCTCTGTAAGCTCCCCCCACCCTCCTGTCCTGACTTTTGTAAGCTCCTCCTATCCTCCTGTCCTGACTTCTGAAAGCTCCTCCCAATCTCCTGTCCTGACCTCTGTAAGCTCCTCCCACCCTCCTGTCCTGACTTTTGAAAGCTCCTCCCACCTTGCTGAGGATTTCTGTAAGCTCCTCCCAACCTTGCTGAGCACTCCAGACTAAAGACAGCAAAGAACAGTTTAAAGTTAGTCATCGCCGATACAGAGTCTTCGTGCACTGAAAGTTCTGTCAATGACGTCACAGGAGGAAGCGGTCTTTGGTATTATTAACGAGAACGAGTATGAATACATGAGCTGAGTAAGGAGCCTGATAATGGAACTGGTGTATTCCTAGTTCAAAGTCCATTTCTGGTTTTTAACTAGTATTAAACCAGTAGTGGATCTCCAGCTGCTTCACACTGAACACCATAAACCCCCAACCAGAAGAACATCAGAAGCACCAAGAACAAAGAAAATAAAGTGTTAAACTGCAAGAGACTCTGAGGTGCGAGGTTGGTGTTTGGTGGTCTGGTACCATTTATAATGTAATATCAAAGTTTCAGAATAAAATAAAACTCAAAAACACAGATTCAGGTTTCAGGTGTGTGTTAAATAAACCCTGCGCCAGTGTGAGACTCAGCAGCAGGAAGTCAGGCTGTTTTTAACACTCGTGCTATGGGACGATGAGGTCATTTCCTGCTTTCTTTGTCTTTAGATCTTTTTTTAAACTCGTCTCTGAGGAAATTGAGGTTGTTTACTGGATTCACTAATCTGTCTAACCTGTCTGTCTCTCTGTCTTTCTCTCTCTCTCTCTCTCTCTCTCTCTCTCTCTCTCTGTGAC
>VCAZ01000482.1:22500-38263 GCA_005784505.1 Bagarius yarrelli
ACAAACACACAGATTTTAATGTTATGTACTATGAATAATTCCTCCCAGGTTCTAATCAGGAACGGTGGATTGCTTTTTTGTGGATAACATTACGTTCCTGTCCTAAACTTCTTCCTCACCAGTACACCACCTTCTGGACATGGTGAGGAACAAGCGGATCTACCAGTCCCTCCCTTCTCCATTCTCTGAGGACAACTCCTCCAGTGCATGTTTCTGCTCCAGCCCCGAATCCCAGGTGCTAAGTTCCAGGTGTAGCAGCAGCTCAGGCACTAAAGGCCAGGATGACCTCCTAGACCTAATCTTTTCTCAGAGTCTAGTATCTTCCACTCCGGTGATAACTCCTACCACGGTCCCTCCTGTCCTTCCCATGGGTCTGGTCTGGGAGTCCCACAGAGATCAAACCACAAAAGGAAAATGCTTAGAGTTTCCTGTGTTTCCTGAAGATCTGGAAGACCATGCAGGGCTTCTCTTTCAACCAACACTGGAGGAAATTGAAGAGTTTCTGAAAGAGAACATGGAGGTTGTAGCCTTGAAGGAGAAAGCTGAAAGACCACAAGAACTATCACAACCAAAGACACGGGACCAAACAGTTCCTGACGCCAGCATGACAGAGAAGACCAAATTAAAGCCTGAGAGTGTCCCGTCTTCAGTCGGACTCACTACAGTTTCTCAAACAGGGGTGAAGGCGGAACTGCTATCTGTGACATCAGGGGTGATGGAGGGTTTAGGGATGCCAGTGTGCCTGCAGATCCAGCCCGTTCCTATCAAACAGGAACCAAATCCCACACCCACCTCTCCGCTGTCAACGTCCACCACCGACAACAAAATTGCCCAGCTGCTGGTCAACATCCAGGGACAGATATTTTCTCTGGTTCCTCAGGTGGTTGCACCAACTAGTCTCAGCAGCACTTCCTCCAAATTTATTCGCATCGCTCCTGTCCCCATTGCAGCCAAACCATCAGGACAGGTGGAGAACCCCGCTGAGGGAGCAGGACTCCTCACTGGGAGTCAGAAATTTCAGAAGAGCTCCATAACTGATTTAATAAAAATGCACAAGTGCACTTTTACAGGCTGTCCCAAGATGTACACCAAGAGCAGTCACTTGAAGGCCCATCTGAGGAGACACACGGGTGAGAAACCGTTTTCCTGCACGTGGCCGGGATGCACCTGGAGGTGAGTTATTTTACACAAATTACATGTTTTATATTCAGAGTTACACAGGTGGAGCTGAGGTCAGTGTCTGCAGTATGTTTTAAGGTTGAGTTTTTGAAAGTAACCACAGCTGAAGAAGTGGTCAGTGTGCACTGAGCAGATACAAGACTGAGATCAGTGTCTTTAAAGACAGCTTGTGAAGAAACGTTAGGATGATCTCAGGAATGTGAGCTGATCTGTGAGGAACCCAGCCAGCAGGTGTCTACTGCAGAAGAAACACCTCAGCCTTTTCACTAGTGTGACATTAATCTAAATAAATGTGGGACATCTTTTAGAACTTTTCTGTGTGATAAGAGTCTTCTGCGGTCTGTTAATGTGCGTTTGTTTGTGTGTGTGTGTGTGTGTGTGTGTGTGTTATCTGTGTCGTTTAGATTAGATAACAACTTTCAAGTGATGTCAAACTTTGCCCTCTACAGCACTTATGTTTGCTCTTAGATTAAATCCACGACTGGAATGTGACATGACCTCCTCCATCTGTGAGGATCTGTTAGTGTGTGTGTGTGTTGAGGATCCGTGAGAGTGTGTTGAGAGTGATGAGGATGTGTGAGGTGTGTGGTGAGTGAGTGATGAGATTGATGTGAGCTGTGTGGTTGAGAGTGATGAGGATCTGTGAGTGAGAGTGTGTGTTGAGAGTGATGAGGATCTGTGAGTGTGTGTTGAGAGTGATGAGATCTGTGAGTGTGTGTGAGAATGTGTGTGTGAGTGTGTGTTTAGAGTGACGAGGATCTGAGTGTGTGTGTTGAGAGTGATGAGGAACTGTGAGTGTGTGTTGAGAGTGATGAGGATCTGTGAGTGTGTGTTGAGAGTAATGAGGATCTGTGAGTGTGTGTTGAGAGTAATGAGGATCTGTGATGTGTGTTGAGCTGTGAGTGTGTGTGTTGAGTGTGATGAGTGATGATGAGTGGATCTGTAAGTGTGTGTTGAGAGTGATGAAGATCTGTGAGTGTGTGTGTGTTGAGAGTAATGAGGAACTGTGAGTGTGTGTGTTGAGAGTAATGAGGATCTGTGAGTAAGGTGTGTGTTGAGTGTGATGAGGATCTGTAAGTGTGTGTTGAGAGTGATGAAGATCTGAGTGTGTGTGTTGAGAGTAATGAGGAAACTGTGAGTGTGTGTGTGAGAGTGATGAGGATCTGTGAGTGTGTGTTGTTGAGAGTGATGAGGATCTGTGAGTGTGTGTTGAGAGTGATGAGGATCTGTGAGTATGTGATGTGTGAGAGTGATGAAAGGATCTGTAAGTGTGTGTTGAGAGTGATGAGGATCTGTGAGTGTGTGTGAGAGTGAGTGAGAGTGAGAAGGATCTGTAAGTGTGTGTTGAGAGTGATGAGGATCTGTAAGTGTGTGTTGAGAGTGATGAGATCTGATGGTGTGTTGAGAGTAAGGGGGGAAACTGTGAGTGTGAGAGTGTGTGTGTGAGAGTAATGAGGAACTGTGAGTGTGTGTTGAGAGTGATGAGGATCTGTGAGTGTGTGTTGAGAGTGATGAGGATCTGTGAGTGTGTGTTGAGAGTGATGAGGATCTGTGAGTGTGTGTTGAGAGTGATGAGGATCTGTGAGTGTGTGTTGAGAGTGAAGGATCTGGAGTGTGTGTTGAGAGTGAAAAGGATCTGTGAGTGTGTGTTGAGAGTGATGAGGATCTGTAAGTGTGTGTTGAGAGTGATGAGGATCTGTGAGTGTGTGTTGAGAGTGATGACACTATCTACACACAACTCCTCAACACACTTCCTACACCCAACTTCTAGCTGTGTTAAATCTGTCATGGAGCTTTGCTAAAGCTGGAATAAGGCTGTGTTGTAACTGTGTTGAAGCTGGAATAAGGCTGTGTTTATAACTGTGTTGAAGCTGGAATAAGGCTGTGGGTGTTAAGGCTGTGGGTGTAGGAGGTGTGTTGAGGAGTTGGGTGTAGGAGGTGTGTTGAGGAGTTGTGTATAGATAGTGTCATCACTCTCAACACACACTCACAGATCCTCATCATTGTGTTGAAGCTGGAATAAGTCTGTGTTGTAACTTTGTTGTAGCTGTGTTAAAGTTGTAATGGTTCTGTGTTGTAGTTTTGTTGAAGCTGCAATGAGCTATGTTGAAGCTGTAGTAGAGCTGTGTTGAAGTTTTGTTGAAGCTGCAATTGAGCTATGTTGAAGCTGTAGTAGAGCTGTGATGAAGCTGTAATGGGGCTGTGTTGACGCTGTAATAGAGTTGTGTTAAACCTGTGTTAAAGCTTTAATGGAGCTGTGTTGTAGCTGTAATTAAGCTGTAACAGAGCTGTAATCAAGCTGTAATCAAGCTGTAATGAGGCTGTAATAATGTGTTATAGTTGTGTTAAAGCTACATTGTAGCTGTGCCTTACCTGTAATTAAGTTGTAATAATCTGTGTTAAAACTGAAATGAAGCTGTAATAATCTTATCTGTGTTGTAGCTGTGTTAAAGATGTATTGAGCTGTGTTGAAGCTGTGTTGTAGCTGTAAAGGAGCTGTGTTGAAGCTCTAATTAAGCTGTGTTGAAACTGTAATGAAGTTGAAATAATCTGTATTGTAGCTCTAATGGAGCTGTGTTGAAGCTGTAAGGGAGCTGTGTTCTAGGCTGTGTTGAAGCTGTAAGGGAGCTGTGTTCGAGGCTGTGTTGAAGCTGTAAGGGAGCTGTGTTCTAGGCTGTGTTGAAGCTGTAAGGGAGCTGTGTTCTAGGCTGTGTTGAAGCTGTAAGGGAGCTGTGTTCTAGGCTGTGTAGTGTTAATGTTTATGGCTCTAAAATAAAGTGGGACTTGAATAAACAGCGCAGTGTTGGCTGGTGTCGGCTGGTGGGATCAGTGCAGAATTATGCTTTGAATTTTCCTGCTCCTGAACAGCAAATCTGTTCTCCAACTTGATTTCCACCTTCACTGTGAGAATCAAACCTGCAGCACCAGAAACCAAACACACAGAACAGAACCTGTCTCACTGCCACAGCTTAGCTTTACTGCCTGTATCATAAACATTCCACTGATATTTCTCAATTACCAGGCCAAACACACACACATTTTTGAATCTGGCATAAACTTCACTTCATGACACTCCATGACATTCACACTGCAGAGTCTGGACATCATGCAGGTTCTGGTGTTCAGATGACAATAAAATATTAAATAGCAAAATAGTCTGCAGGTTTCTGTGGTGTAAATGGAATAAAACACTATTTCTGTTAATGCAAAATCATCACACACACACACACACACACACACGTGCGTGTTTTATACATTGATGGAAAATTTCCACACATGCTTCAGCTGCATTACTAACACAAACACACAGTCATGTGTGTTATTTACATAATGAAACTCTGTCGCTGAGTCCAATAAAACACACTGTAGTTATTGTACTGTACTATTCACACACATGCACAAACACACACACATGAACACAAACACAGTGGGGTTCTCGTTTGTGTACAGCTTTGTGGTTAATTTTAATATTTCGTGATTTACAGACTCGCTATAAAAAAACACCTAAAATGGGCGTGTCCGGTTCATGGTTCAAAAAGGTGGGGGTGTGTCTGTGTGCAGGTTGAAGAGCATTAATATGTAAATGAAGACACGCCCCCAATCTGACATGTGATGTGTAGTCAGTAACCGCTTGCTGAGGCAGAGTGAAGAACACTAAGTTTTTGCTGGTTTTCCTAACTCTTAATCACAGGTATGTGTGTGTGTGTGTGTGTGTGTGTTGTCCTGACAGGTTTTCGAGGTCAGACGAGTTGTCCCGTCACCGACGTTCACACTCTGGAGTGAAACCATATCAATGTCACGTCTGTGAGAAGAAATTCGCCCGCAGTGATCACCTGTCCAAACACGTCAAAGTCCACCGCTTTCCACGAAACAGCAGGACGACGCACTCCACACACTGACCTACCATAACCCTGTCTCTCTATCACACACTCAGACACACACACACACACAAATAAGGAGCAACTATCAGTGGTGCTGCTGTGATAAACTAAGACCTGTTTTCTGTCAGTTGATCAGAATTGTCCAGGTCGCAGGAAGTGTGTAAGAAATCTAAGAAGTTTGTAAGAGGTGTGTGTGAGAAGTATGTAAGAAGTGTGTATAAAGTGTGTGAGTGTTTCTGCTTGACTCGTTGACATCCCTGAGCTTTTTAACACATTATAACAGGTTGTAATTCCATGTGTTTGTTTGATCTGCTGCTCATCGGGTCGTCATGGTGATGATTGGAGCTGCACACAGATAACGGGTTTAACACAGACTCTGACCTCACAGTCGACAAGGCAGCCAAGTTTGTGGGTGCCAATACTTTAATCTTTTGTTAGACACACTGACTGTGAATTTTCTCCAGAAGAACCTGTTGAAGTTCTACAGCATGCAGAAGATTGAATTAGAAGAAAACATTAGTGTCAATCTGTAGCTCCGCCCACATACAGCACACACTCAGCTACGGTGTGACTCATTACAGGAAACCAGATGTGCGGCAGGATTGTGAAGAATACATTCTGTCCAGCTGTTCTGAAGTTCTGTTACTCCAAAACTGTGATGCGTTCAAATATCTGTGAACACACAAGTTATAAATCAGTTATTAAAGCAGGTTTATAAAGGAGTTATTACAGCGGGGTTATAAAGGAGTTATTAACGCAGTGTTATAGAGGAGTTATTACAGCGAGTTTATAAAGGAGTTATTAAAGTGGTGTTATAGAGGGGTTATTACAGCAGGGTTATAGAGGGGTTATTACAGCGGGGTTATAAAGGAGTTATTACAGCGAGTTTATGAGGGAGTTATTAAAGCGGTGTTTTGGAGGAGTTATTTCACCTGAGTTATAGAGGGATTATTACAGCAGGGTTAAAAAGGAATTATTACAGCGGGTTTATAAAGGGGTTATTACAGCGTATTTATAAAGGAGTTTCTACAGTGGGGTTATAGCAGCAGGATTATAAAGGGGTTATTACAGCCGGGTTATAAAGGGGTTATTACAGCGGGGTTATGGAGGGGTTATTACAGCAGTGTTATAAAGGAGTTATTAAAGCGGTGTTATAGAGGGGTTATTACAGCGGGGTTTTGGAGTTATTAAAGCGGAGGGTTATTACCTGAGTTAAAGGGATTTTACAGCAGGTTTAAAAAGGAGTTTTACAGCGGTTAAAAGGTTTAAAGCGGTTATAGAGGGGTTTATTACAGGGGGGTTTTGGAGGAGTTATTTCACCTGAGTTTAGGGGATTATAAGCAAGGGAAATTAGGATTATTACAGCGGGTTTATAAAGGGATTAAGTTTTATTAAGAGCGGGGGTATAAAGGAGGGGTTTACAGTGTTATGTTATAGGCCAGAGTTATTAGCGGGTTTTGAGGGGTATTACAGCAGGGGTTTTAAAGGAGTTATTACAGCGGGTTTAAAGGGGTTATTACAGCGGTTATGGCAGAGGGTTTATAAAAGGGGTGTTAGCGGGGTTATTAAGGGTTATTACAGCGGGTTAGGATTATTACGAGGGGTTTATTACAGCAGGGTTTATTATTACAGGGTTATAGAGGGGTTATTACAGCAGGGTTAGGGGTTATAGAAGGGGTGATTACAGCGGGGTTTAAAGGGGTTATTACAGCGGAGAGTTGATAGGGGTTTATAGAGGAGTTATTACAGCGGGGGTTTATAAGGGTTATTACAGCGGGTTATTAAAGGGGTTATTACAGCAGGGTTTTTATTACAGTGGGTATAGAGGGGTTATTACAGCAAGGTTTAGTATATGAGGAGTTATTACAGCGGGGGTTATAGGGGGTTTATTACAGCGGGATAAGGGGGTTATTACAGTTTATAGGGGTTGTATAGAGGGGTATAGGGAGTATGACAGCAGTGGGTTTATAAAGGGGTTTATTACAGTGGGGTTATAGAGGGTTATTACAGGCATGGATATTACAGCAGTTTATAAAGGGGTTATTACAGGGGGTTATAAAGGGATTATTTACAGTGGGTTTATTAGAGAAGTTTATTACAGTGGGGTTATGGAATGGCTATTACAGCAGAGGTTATGGAGGGGTTATTACAGCTGGGTTACAGTGAAAGGTATTACAGTGGGATTATGGAGGGGCTCTATTAAAGCGGTGGTTAGGGGGGTTATTATTACAGTGGGTTACAGAGGGGTATTACAGCTGTGTTATAGAGGGGTTATTTCAGCAGTGGGTATAGAGGGGTTATTCAGGGTTGTTTAGAGGTTTTTACAGTTATAGAGGGGTTTTACAGCAGGGTATAGAGGGGGTTATTACAGCAGGGTTATAGAGGGGTTATTACAGCGGGGTTATAAAGGAGTTATTACAACGGGGTAATGAAAGGGCTATTAAAGAAGCAGGGTTATAAAGGGGTTATTACAGCGGGTTTATAGAGGGGATAATTACAGTGGGGTTATGAGGGGGCTTATTACGGCTGGGTTCTAGAGAGATTATTACAGTGGGGTTAAAGAGGGGGTTACTACAGCGGGGGGGTTATAAAGGAGTTATTACAGCAGTGTTATGGGAGGGGCTATTACAACAGGGTTATAAAGGGGTTTTTACAGCGGGGTTATAGAGGGGTTATTACGGCAGAGTTATAGAGGGGTTATTACACCGGGGTTATAGTGGAGTTATTACAGCGGGGTTAGAGGGATTATTACAGCAGTGTTATAGAGGGGTTATTAGAGCGGTGTTATTAAGGGTTTATTACAGCAGGGTTGTAGAGGGGTTATTACACCGGGGTTATAGTGGAGTTACAGCAGGGATCTTTAATTTCTGTTAATTTTTTATGTTCTTAAAAATGTGATGAAGTCTTTATGGCAGGTCAATGTAGATGTGTGTGTGTGTGTGTGTGTGTGTGTGTGTGTGTGTGGTGTGTGCTCAGATATGAGCTTGCTCCCCTGAGAGGCAATGCTCCTGTTATGCTTTATGGAAAGCTGGAAATTTACAGGACTGTACTGCATTCTGGAGCGCAGGTCCGGGTTCTGGGTTCCGGGTTCTGGGTTCTGGGTCTGGGTCTTCAGTTGGTCTGGGTCAGAGAGAATGGTTCTCTGTGAAAACTCTGGTCAGAATTTCAGCTGGACGAATGAGACGATGAACACGAGACTTGCTCACCATGATACCAACTGCTTACCTGGAAAACCTTACTGAGAAAAAGGAACCTTTACAGGGTCTCTGTGTTAAACATTTAAAATGTGTGCTAGCACAGAGTGTTTACACACACACACACACACGTATGCATACCTGTTTAAGAAGTTCACAACACAAAGTTTGGAACTTTGCCACACAGAACCAGAACCCAACAGCAGGTCCCAGTTAGAGCTTTTTGGATCAGAACCAGCGGGTGGGATTTTTCCTTGGTTTGAAGTGGATGTTTGGGTGTCGATCCTCATTCCTTTTGAAGCAGATTTAACGCTCAGTGTTTGACCTGTGAGACAGATGGAGCTCAGACGGGGAGCTAAAACTTTTACTCTCCTCCTGATTAATATAAAAACAGCGTAAATAATAGCAAATATATTTAGCAATTATATTAATGTATATTATATAAATAAATATATTCTTGTTTATAATATATATTTACAAATAAAATGAAAAATAAATTAATGAATTAAACTGTGACAAAGTGTCTTTACACACACAGAAATAATATTAATCCTCTAATCCAATCAGATTCAATAAAGACTTTTAGTTATTGACACATGCTGGTGTACTGCAATCAGTATCCAAATAAAAGCACACATACAAACACTCAAATCTACTGTATGTGTGTGTGTGTGTGTGTCCGCCCGGTGTGCGTGTGTGTGTTTAATGATGACAGCCAGGCGATCTAAAGGATCTGCTAGGATCAACTAGAGATCAGATTATTTAGGGAAAAAATACTGTTGTTTTTTTAGACCATCTGAGACAGGTCTAATGTAAATGTAAATGTTGTGAGACAGGTCTGTGTGAAACAGGTTTAATAAGAGACAGGTTTGGTGTGAGATAGGTCTGGTGTGAGACATATGTGGTGTGAGACAGGTCTGATGTGAGATTTGATGAGAGACAGGTCTGGTGTGAGACAGATCTGGAGTGTAACAAGGTTTAGTGTTAGACAAGTCTAGTTTGGGACAGATTTAATGTGAGACAGGTTAAGGGTGAAAGAGTTTAAGGGTGTGACAGGTCTGGTGTGAGACAGGTTAAGGGTGACATAGATCTGGTATGAGGCAGATCTAATGTCAGACAGGTTCAGTTGGGATAGGTCTGATGTGAGACAGGTCTGATGCATGACAGATCTAAAGTGAGATGGGTCTGATGCGAGACAGGTCTGATAGAAGACAGATTTGAAGGGAGACAGGTCTGATGTGAGACAGGTCAGATGTGAGACAGGTCTGATGTGAGACTAATATAAAGTGGACAGGTATGATGTGAGACAGGTCGGCTGTGAGAGAGGTCTGATGTGAGACAGGTTTGATGTGTAACAGGTCTGATGTGAGACAGGTTTGGATGTGAGACAGGTTGGATGTGAAACAGGTTTGATGTGAGACAGGTTGAATGTGAGACAGGTTTGATGTGTAACAGGTCTGATGTGAGACAGGTTGGATGTGAGACAGGCTGAATGTGAGACAGGTCGGATGTAAGACAGGTTGGATGTGAGACAGGTTGGATGTTTGATGTGAAACAGGTTTGATGTGAGACAGGTTTGATGTGAGACAGGTAAAGTAAACAGTAATAAAGTAAAAAATAAAGTCTCTGAGACAGACACATATGGGACATATTTACCACACAGTGTAAAGACCCCTGTTGTGTGTGTGTGTGTTGTGTGTGTGTGTGTGTGTGTGTGTGTGTGGTGTGTGTGTGTGTGAAATAGCTGCACATGTTATGTAAGTGTGTTTAACAGCAGCATTACGAGGTGTACTGACCTGGACAGGTGAAACGTATAACACCCTAAAATAAACATCCCAAAATATAATCAATCTCTTTCTCTCTCCGCACACACACACACACACACACACACACACACACACACACACACACACCACACACCACACAACTGGCAAGATTAAATAATAATCATATAGTATATAATATTCTATTATTATCATTATTGTATTATATTGTTATTATTGTTTGCATTATATTATTAATTTATTGTTATTAATTATTAATGTTGCTTGTTATTATGCTATTATTATTATACTGTTATTATTAATTATTATTATTATTATTATTACGGTATTATTATTATTTTATTATTGGATTTTAGGTTGGTATTTATTATTATTAGTTGTTGCTGTTATTATTATATTGTTATTATGGGTGTGTTATTAGTGTATTATTATTTATTATTGTTGTTATTATTTATTATTATTGTTGCGTTATGTTTATTATTATTATTATGTTATTATTATTATTATTTATTATTATTGTACTGTTTTATTTTTATTATATTATTGTTGTTATATATATTATTATTATTATTATTGTTTTATTATTTATTATTACTGTTATTATTATTATTGTTTATTATTTATTAACTTATTATTATATTATTATTATTGTTATTTATATTATTATTATTATTGTTATTTTATTATATTATTATTATTGTTTATATATTATTATTTATTATTAGTATTAGGTTTTATATTACTGTTATTTTATTATTAGTTATTATTATTTTATTGTTATTATTATTATATGTTATATTATTATTATTGTTATTTATTATTATTATTATATTATTGTTGCTGTTATTATATGGTTATTATTATTGTTATTATTATTATTATTATTATTATATTTTATTATGTTATTATTGTTGTTATTATTATTATTATTATTGTATTATTGTGTTGATTCTTATTATTACTGTTTATATTTATTACTGTTTTATTATATTATTATTATTTTATTATTATGTTATTATTATTATTATTATTATTATGTTATTATGTTATTTAGTTGTTATTCTGTTATTATTATTATGTTATTATTATTATTATTACTATTGTATTATTGTTATTATTTCTTGTTGTTATTATGATGATTATAGTTGCTTATTATTATTGTTATTATTATTAGTTATTGATTATATTGTTATTATTATTATTATTATCTACTGTTTATTATTATTATTATTTTGTTATATTTATTAGATTATTGGTTATTATTATTATTATTGTTATTACGTTATTATTATTTTTTGTTATTATTTTATATTATTAGTTTATGTTTATGTATTATATTATATGGATTATATATTAGTACTGTATATTATTTATTATTATTTTATTGTTTGTATTATTATTATTGTTATTATTATATGCTTTTATTATTATTACATTTATTGTTGTTATTATTATTATTGTTGTTTTATTATATAGTATATTATTGTGTTATTATGATTATTATTATGTTATATTTTATTTATATTGTTATAGATTATTATTATTGTTATTCTTAGTATTATTATTGTTTTTATATTATTGTTATTGTTTTATTATTGTTATTGTGTTTGTTTTATTGTTAGTTATTATTATTATTATTATTTGTTTGTTTTTATTATTTTGTTTGTTATTATTTTGTTATGTTTTATATTATGTTTGTTATTATTATTATTATATTATTTATTATGTTTATTATTATTATTGGTATTTATTATTAATTATTTTAATTGTTATTATTATATTATTTTGTTATTATTATTATTGTTATTGTTATTATTTGTTATTTATTATTGTTATTATTATTTTATTGTTATTATTGTTATATTATTATTGTTTGTTGTTATTATTGTTATTATTATTAGTGTTATTTATTTTTATTATTATGTTATTGTTATTATTTTGTTGATTATTTGAGTTATATGTTATATATTATTGTTATTTTTGTTTTATTGTTGTATTGTGCGGTGAATAGGTTTTTGGGTGTAAATGTGGTGTATTTATTTCCGCATTTTGGTATTTTAGTCTTTAAATTAATTATTACAGATCTTTAGCTGCATCTCACAGCCTGTAGTATTTCAGACTCTGTGTCTGTGTGTGTTGTGTGTGTTTGGTGTGTTGTGGTGTGTGTGTGTGTGTGTGGTGGTGTGTGTGTGTGACATGTAGGATAGCATTGGTCCTGCTCGTTCTGATTGTAAGCTCCTGGTCTGATCTTCATGTCAGTGACCCTCCTGCCGTCGTCCCCCGCTAAAGACAGAGACTCTGTCAATATTTGTCTCCATGAACTTTGCTGAAAGTGTGATTATCAGGATAAGTGACGTGAGTGAAGCGGCGGATCTAAGGGACAAGTTCCTACTCCAAAACACAAAAACACTCAGTGTCCACCAAATAACACCAAATAATACTAAATACCAAAAACAAAAATCACCATATAACAACTAAAACCACCAAAAAAGTTAAACCACTAAAATAAAACTAAAATCACTAAAACATCTAATAAAACTACCAAAAAGACCACAACGGTCACTGACCCTTTATCCTCTGGTCAGGTACTGTTCCTTAATGAGGGCATGGGTTACCCCCATCCTGAAGAAGCCTGAAGCCTGCTCTGAACCCCTCAGACATCAACACCTACACACTATCATCACTTCCTTCTCTTCTTGGATGCACTGGCTATAACCAACTGTCTCTCCTCTAACAGAAGAACCTCCAACATCCCAACCAGTCTGGGATCAAAGCTGCTCACACTATAGACACCGTCCTCCTGACAGTCACTGAAAAGATTCATGCAGCAGATCATCCTTCACTCAACCATCAGATCCTGCTGTCCGAAATTAAGAGTGTTGGTGGAAGCAGGCCGTGGTTTGATTGGTCAGGTAACATGGATAGGAGGACAGATGGATGGAAATTAACGAATAAACTCTTTCTCTAATAACCGACACCTCACAATTAAATTACATTTCTTTGTTGTTGTTGTTTTAACAGATTTTGTGAGTTTATGTTCACTTTGTTTTGTGGTCTAGTGGATCAGTTTTGATCTGTTTAATGATGAGATTCAGACTTTTTAAATCGCTTTGAGTAAAAACATCTGCTAAACATAAAAAATGCAACTAAAAAAACAAAGAAACAAAAATAAACAAGCTGTTGGTGTTGTGTGTGGTGTGTGTGTGTGTGTATTTACTGTGGAGTCATTATGTACTGTAGAATGTTAGAAAGACCATCTGCATTCTATTACACACACACACACACACACACACACACACAGTAACATTTCTGAAAGGCGTCTAAGCTTCCAATTATATTTTCCCTCAGGGAAATACAAACCCATATCTTTCATTTTACACTCGCCACTCACACAACACACACACACACACACACACACACACACCACACCACACCTCCGTCTATCTCTTTCTGTCCAGCTCCTGTTCTCTGTTCTCTGTGTCCATAAACAACTACCTATTATAATGTTGCCTTAATTAGCCCCACCCGTGTTGGCCCGAGGTGAACGGTGGGTGTGTTCGTGTGTGTGTGTGTGTGTGTGTTAATGGTATTTACTCAGTGATTTGATCTAAAGCTCTGACGTGTGTTCAGCTCTGAGAGTTTGTGTTGTTTGTGTTCTGTGATGTTAAAGCAGATAAATCCACAACACAGAACACAAGAACATTGTCCTTTCTCTGTCTCCTCCCAACGGTTGTCTCTGTCCTCTGGCTGTGTCTCTCCTTCGTCTCTCCCCCCTTCGTCTGTCCCTATCCTCCATCTGTCCCTCTCCTCCGTCTGGCCCTCTTACCTGTCTGGCCCTATCTTTCTATCCTTATCTGTCCTATTCTCTGTCTTTCCCTGTCCTCCGTTTTCTCTATCCTTTGGGTTTGTGCTGTGATGTCCTCAGAAAGAAAACCTCCAGCTGCTTTCAGAACCAGGACTGTGTTCACTTACACACACACACACACACACACACCCACAACACACGCACACACATACGCACACACATACACACCACACATATCTCGGGGTTTATCTCGGTGGTTTATCTCTGGTTTTATCTCGGGTTTATCTCGGGTTTATCCTCAGGGTTTATCTCGGTTTTATCTCCAGGGTTTATTCGCTCGTTGGGTTTATCCTCGGGGTTTATCTCGGGGGTGTATCTCGGGGGTTTATCTCTGGTTTTATCTCTGGTTTTAGCCGGGGGTTTATCCGTTTTATCTCGGGGTTTACTCGGGTTTATCTCGGGGTTTTTTATCTCGGGGTTTATCTCGGGGGTTTATCCTCGGGGGTTTATCTCCGTGGGTTTATCTCGGAGTGTTTATATTGGGGTTTATTTGTGGGTTATCTCCGGGTTTTCCTCGGGTTTAATTCTCGGGTTTATCTCGGGGTTTATCTCGGGGGTTTAATTCTCGGGGGTTTATCTCGGGGTTTATCTCGGGTTTTATCTCAGGGTTTTCTCAGGGGTTTATCTCAGGGTTTATCTCGGGGTTTAATCCGTGGTTTAAAATCTCAGGGGTTTATCTCGGGGTTTAGCTCGGGGTTTATCTCCGGGGTTGATCTCAGGGGTTTTTATCTCGTGGTTTATCTCGGGTTTTTCTCGGGGTTATCCTCGGGGGTTTATCTCCAGGGGTTTAATCTCGGGTTTATCTCGGGGGTTTTATCTCGGGGGTTTATCTCGGGTTTATCTCGTGGGTTTATCTCGGGGTTTATCTCGGGGGGTTTATCTCGGGGGGTTTATCTCGGGGTTTATCTCGGGGTTTATCTTCTGTAATGGCTCACAGAGTTCCTCTTATTTAGAACAGAAGTAATGTTGTTTTGCTGACGGGGTGGAGTGACTAACGTTAACTGCACATTATCCGAGTTTCTGGATTCCTTTTTTTGGACATGAGGCTGTACAGGACAGGATCTGCTGGATTAGAAAGTGGGTTGCAGCCCAAAAGACCTGTGTTTGGTTTAGGGGACGAGTCTGCAGCCACACACAGCCTGCAGGAAGTCCCGACTGACGATCACAGTATAAAGACAGAACTATGATGCTGAAGGATCAAGCTCTCATCCAAATGATTTTAATACCCTGAATATACTTTAGACTGTGGAGGGCGCTAGACAATACACTTGCTCATTCTGTATTTGACAGCACACACAGGAATATAACACCATAAACTACATTTCAATTTAATCCAGCACTTTAAAGAAACTATTTTAGTTTTAAAATAATTTTCAGGTCTTTGAATCGTTTAGTTAAATCCATAATGTGGAACTGATGAACAAATGAACACAACTCACCTGGACAACAACAAACTTCCATTTCCAATTTTTTTAAGTGGTGTGTGTGTGTGTGTGTGTGTGTGTGTGTGTGTGTGTGTGGTGGTTGATGGAAATTCTCCTCAGGCTCAGATTAATTCACAACAGCAGCTTTCACCTGCTTGTGTTTTTCTGGTGGTGACGAACCAGAAGCAAAACCGGACCCAAGATCCCCAATGACATCACATCAACTGCAGCAGTGTAAGGAATAAAACCCGCCTCCAGCAGGAGCTCGCACACACACACAGGCACACACACACACTACCTTTGTTTAATAGCAGCCAGTGAATGTACAAACAATCATACAATGTTCGGAGGAGACAGAGAGACAAGAGTGATAGACAGAGAGAGACAAAAGTGAGAGAGAGAGAGAGAGAGAGAGAGAGAGTGAGAGAGAGAGAGA